>JAMZAV010002853.1:0-125646 GCA_024449915.1 Sweltsa coloradensis | reverse complement strand
TAATTGCACTTCTGTTAATTTAATTTGATAGTTACATTAAATTGAGGATTTCAAATATGTTTAAAAAGTTACATGTATTATTTTGTACATATTGTTTATTTTAATGTCAATAAGTTTATGTTTTCTATCCATAGGCTATGCTTTTATTTACACTTGTGGAGTATTTGTACTCTGTTGTAATATGCATGAAAATAAATAAATAAAGCTCTTAACTGCAAAATTTGCAATTAATCACGTTTTTAGACACAGTTTATGTTGGAGAAATTCTGAGTCAATTAATCAAAGGAACCCATGTAGGACAGGTAAATAAAGTGCAACTACAATTGTGGGAAGTAACTGATTTTATATTCTAAACAGTGAATCGAAACTATTGTTGTGGAAGTTAAATATTATATAGGAAGGAATTTAAAAAACAAAACAACTTAAAATGGTGAACTCTGATAACGACAAAGATAAAACTACGGGAATGACGTCCCCCCACTCCTCGGCTCAGGATACTCTCACGCTTTCCCTTCCCGCACTCCACGTCCAAGGCAATCCCTCAACACCTTCCCAGCCGGGCATCGTCTTCGCCACGGGACTCCCACTACAACCAAAAGAAAAAACAAGAGGTTATGAAATAACATAATTTAGGACTCATTCCGGAGTTTTTAGGGTAACCTTGAGGTATTAGAGTCAAACAATTTTTTGAACGTCTTCAACAAGTAGCAGTTATTAGTTTCTGGACTACGTAAAGTTGGTTATAAATACGCAATTAAAATTGACATCCAAAGCTAGGGATTTTTTATTGAACTCAAGGAGCTTAAACACGCACCGTATCAAGTCCTAAAGAATGCTCTTATAAATTGGTTTCTTACTGAATCTAGCCATAGTAAGCTAGTAGACCAATTTACGAGCCTGGTTTAATTACCTAATGAATCAATAAAATCATTCGCAAATAGATTATGGATAAGTGCTAATGAAACTCGAATACCCGCAGTCAACGACGCAGAAGACCGTCTGCATGGTAAATTACTAGACTTAAGCGATAGCAAGTGTAGTATGGCGGCAAACCGGCTCCACAACTCTAGGTCACGGGTTCGAAACCCTGCCTAACGACCACTGTTACTGACTGAGCCAATTAACCGACATACTAACTTGATGGCATGGATTCGAGCGGGAACTACGTACTAACTGGAAGAGTGGGTAAGACGACCCAGGCATGAGTCGATAAGATCATAAAAAATGATGCAATGATCCTCTACCCTGATCAGTCTTCCTCAACGAGACTTGGTTAAATATTGTTGAGTGGTGACAGCGCTCCCCTCTCAATCCCCCTCCCGTACTGTATAACAAGTAGGGTACACCCCCTTCACTAGCGACAGCGCTCCCCCTACACTGGTGACAGCTTTAGTGGGATATTTTTTTTTCTCGCAGGTTCAAAAGAACAAACCCCCCGTTTTAACCAAGAATATATCATGAACATACTCATTTTTACAAAATAATCCTATCCTATAATCCGTCCTTAGTATATATTTCGTGTGAATTACTACTGACCTCCACGAATGTATTATGCGCATTTACACTGTCCTTAGTTTGTGCTTTTTTGTGATCCTTAGCGTGTGCGTCACTGGGCAGCGGCGGGAGCGACAATAATACATCGTCTGGAATAGAAGGAAATAATGTGTAGGAGGCGAGGCGTTGTTGTCTACCTTGCTCGGCCTGCTCTCGTAATTCTTTTTGCGTGTAATTTCTGTAATGATAGGTGTCAATTTTATTTCGATCTTGAATTTGTGTGGTGCCTTGAATGTTTCCAAGGTCTTTGTCCGATTCATCTTCCGAGTTATCTGTATCATTATTGTGAGCGTCGTTATCCTGGTCGGTGGTATCTCGTCGCGGACGGAGTTCCATGGGGTGCCGTAAGTGTTTATCAGTGCGTTGAGTGGTTATGCGTATTAAATTATCCTAAGCTGCTGCGTCTCGAGGGTGGTATTTCTTCAACCTATTTGTGTGAACTGTTTGAGTTTTTTTTATAATGGATGTTCTGGATAGTGCATACCTCATTATTTTTTATCCCCTGGATTCTCCAGATACCCCTTTATGGTCGGTTCCACTTGGTCTGTTGTGTATTTTTTAGTAAGGGTGTGTGTGTACTAAACATAAATCACCAATACCGAGGGGAATTGCAGTGGTGGACCGGTTGTAACAAGTTTCATTACTTATGGTGCTCTTCAATATGTTGTGCTATTTCGTTTGCTGTGGTCAGTGTGTCCCGTAGGTGAGTGGGGTAGTGGAAATCTTCATTATAATGAAATGGCGGGGGTGCCGCGAGTGTAGAAAGCGGAATTCGTAAGCTATATCCTGTCGTTGGTGAGATTGTATTTCGTAAATTGAGGCATATGAGGGGCAGGTAGTCGTCCCAATTTCTTTGTTGGTCTTCTGTGAGGTGAGACATCATTGAATGTATACACCCGTGAATTTGCTCTACCTTACCGTTGCTCTGGCTATGATAACTGGATATACATAGGTGTTTTACGTTAAAGATAGCCATAGTATCTTTAAACACTTGGGATATGAAACACGCCCCATTATCGCTGACAAGATTGGTACAAAGGCCAAAGACTGTAAACACATGGTTAACTAAGGCTTTTGCTACGGAGGTGGATTTTTGGTTTTTGATGGGAATTAATATGGGGTATCCCGAGAATCTATCAACTTCTGATAAGATACAAGTTTTCTCGTTTCTGGACTTCTTAAAATTCCCCGTGATGTCCACGTGCAAGGTGTGTAGAACCTCCGGTACGGCATCGTAACGTTGTAGTGGCGCCACATGTGGGCGTGGCACGATTTTCCTTTCTTGATAGCTATGACAAGTAGAACAATGGCCAAAACAATGTAAGGAATTAATGATAAAATCAAAATTTTGGAAAATAATTTCTTAAATATGACATATGACGAGACATATTTAACTACGTCCTTATACACAATTCAGACTAACTTTGGATCATTAGGGAATATTCTTGTGAACATTGAAGAAAACGTAGACCAAGTAGAAGCAGCCATTTCTCCGAAAGCACTAGGCCGCTTGAATCAAACATTTATTTCACAATCTTCCCTATTGGAACTATTAATCAAAATTGAACCAAACTTATGTGCTGGCAATATACTGTTATCAAGCCTCAACATTGACAGTGTTTATCTCTAATATTCCCTTGTGACAGTTCACCATGCCACTACTATTGGTATAATTAAGTTATTCGTACAATTAACTATTAAAGAAAATAATAAATATTTTGGCCTTTTTAAAGCCATATCTTTGCCATGTCAATCATTCCCAATCAAACGACCGCCATTGGAATTTACCCATCGCATAATTACATTGCTATAACGCCAGACGGTGAATATTATAATATAGAACTTAATGATGACGATCTCACTCACTGCTCCAAAATATTATTTCAATTTGCTCCTCTATACGAACTATCAACAAATCACATAAACAATCATGTCTCTACAGCTTTTTCAAAGGCAACAAACAATTAATCAATGCTCTCTGTGAAAAAGGAGTCATATTACATTATAAGCCTTCCTTTTTTCACTCCCCTTGAAAAAATACTTGGATTTATGGTGTCCGCTCAGACCGGCTCACTATACAATGTCCGGATGTTCACAATCAACAAAAATGTCAGTTTCACAAATAACATTACATAGCAACGGAATTGTTGATATTCAACCTCAATGTACGGCTTTCGGTGAATCCTTCATTTTACCTAGTCGCACAACCATATACATACCTCTGCATATTATTCTTTACCATACACACACATATGTATAATTCGTGTTTATTGTCTTGGCCAGTATTGTCATAATAATTTGTGCACTGACACTGTTTTTCCTTATTCAATGCAAGAGTTCCACCAGTTTGGTCCGTTTGTAACCAGTAACTGTGTCCAAAAATCGACATCGTCGTCGTCCGGCCATACTCCAAATCGTTCTTGATATTCATGATCTTTAGACAGATACTGCATCCTGTATTGTATCTCGATCCAAGTTTAAATGAACGTCCATAGGGTCGTGATGTCGTTGGTGCATGAACATGTTAGCTATTTGTATACGAAAGGCTCGTACAGGTCTGCGTTAGCTATTAGTCGTCTTACTAATGTCTCTTGCAGGGCGGCGTAAGAGGGAGTCGTAAAAGTAATCGTTATTGTTGATGCTGGAGGTGGGGGATTATTTGCTCTATCTTGGGGCGGTTCTCGCGTTATCTCAGAAGTAACAGGGAGGTTAACCGGAGGTAAATCGTTGGTTAAATCAATAGGATTTTTATAAGTTGCGGGGCGCACAGGGTCTCCAATTTCGTGTTGGGCTTGCGTGTGTGTGAAGTTTTCAGTCGACCCATGATCATTCGAGTACTTTCGTGCTGTAGGTGGAGGTTGATCAACAGCGTTCGTGCGTTGTCCACGGATGCCTCCCGTGACTGGTACGCTGTTGGCGCGCCACCTGTCTCGAGGCTGACTGATCTGTAGGTGCTGTCGTAGTATTTGCAGTGCCCCGATGGCGCGCGTTCACGAAACGCATGAGATACACGTATCTTGATGGACCCGATGCGTGCGTAAAGGATGAGTTGGTCTTCCAAAGAGCATTATGCGTGCTCGGAAGAGAGAGGAGCGTGTTCCTCTACCACTGCAGAAGGCAGATCCGGTGGATGTGGCGTCGCGACAGGCGGATGCTGAGAAGGCGGCTATACCGACCCGGGAACCGGCGGACTGGTGGTCGGAGCGCCCCCCTCAACATGGCGAGTCTTTAGAAGCCAGTCCGTGATACGGTCCAATGATGAGAGCGTCACGGGTGTATCACAGTATACCGATAATATATAGTAGCGAAACTCGCTAGCGAAACACGCTATCAAACCGTCACGCGCGCCCTTAGCGAAAGTCAGAGTAAACTAAGGATGACTCTTGGTCCGTGATAATATTAATATTATAGTTTGAAAAAAGTTTTGTGCGAAGTTGTTATTAATTTGATTATTATTATATTGTTATTCCTACGGAGCTCGTTGTACATATGAATATAAATCACTCAATTTTTTAACGGTGGAGGCTTTTAGTTGACTCTGACTTTCGTTAGGGCGCGCTAGTGTTGACAAAAGTAAATCACCCTGCACGCAGTGCATTGAAGTTTCGCTACTGTAAGAGATTGTTTTACTGTGGGTGTATGGCGTGTGATGGCCTGTCCACATGCACGGCTGATCGGTGTGACGCGTTGGTGTTGGACCCAGGGTACCATGGTGACCGTCCGCTGGCGTTGGAGATGGCGAGGTCCACGTGGACGAATCCCCGCGCCTATTCCCAGTGCGGTGGCGTCCGGACGCACAGTCACTAGATAGGTACCCCAACAATTCGCGGGTGTTCGCACTGTCCATACCACTGATTGCTATATTTCCTATTAAAAATATCGATCTTTGGCTGGTTATCGCTCACTCGTCGATTGCGTCGGGGCCTGCATGGTTGGCTTGGTCGCTTTGATTTAAAGTCCCCCACTGAAAATCAGTTATATAACTGAGTGGGTAGACTCTAAATAAAATTTATTTATTTATTTATAATGTCTCCGGGTATGTCCAATGCGACCACAACCTGCACAAAACAGAGAACTCCGTGGCCGTAACAACGATTGTCCCAAAATAAAAGTCACAGGAGCCATCGCTCAAGTAAACAATAGTAAATTAATAAACTCTTCCAAGAGAAATCGAACTACTGAGGTATTGCAAGGTGTCGTACCGTACATGTATGTATATATATATTAATATACTAGGTTTTTCGGTTGTAATTTTTTTTTTTTATATTTATAAATATATTTTGTTTTAACTATCTGTACGGTAAATATCACGCACAGTATTATAGAAAATAACAGACTAATAATAAATAATAATAAATAATAATAGAGAAAAAGTTATTTTTACCGTAAAGATAGTTAAAACATTATACCATGGATCACGAAATCTTAAGACAAAACAAATATTATATATATGGCCTACCCCTACTCTCATAAACCTAGTAAATTCTGCATAGAACATTAGCAAACACAGTGCAAATTAAGAGGAGGGGAGGGAATGAAAGCGAGTCTGCACAATTTTTGCCTTAAGTAATGGAAAGTGGGCGCGTGTATATGTGTCCTCAAGTGAAAGTATAATATGTCATGGCCGATTTGTCAGAGTCCATTAATAGGATGGCGAAGGAAGGTAGTTACACAAAGTAATGGTCGGAATGTAAACAAAAGTAAATATAATATCAATAACTTAAATATATGACAAAACAAGACAAGACCAAAAAAATACAAAAATCTTACAAGTTTAACATGACATTGTATGACGTGGCTGGCTGGACACAGTTTATCCAGCTTTTAGACCATGGGCACACGGTGGACAAACCAGACATTTAAGGTACAGAGCATTAATTGGAAGGTATTAACTTCCGGGAGTCCATCAGCATTGGTCCCTCAATCACACTGCACCCCACGCCAAAGTGTGGTCAGTTGGTCCCTTGTCCCTACGGTTTATTTGTGTCGTCTCTCCTCATTCAAACATTTTTGTTTGTTTGTCGTTTTTTGTATTTTCGAATGCCATTACCGGCGACGTAGTTTGCTGCCATTATTATCATTTTAAAAAATATATACATAACATTTTACTAAAATCCGGTGCGTACACTGGGATTTGGTTTAGTTCAATGTCAGTTTCTTGCAAGGTAGATGATTCTATCAGTGGTTGAGATGCATTTACTGCTGTTGGGGCTGTTGTGTGTATTATGTGCCATTAAGCTATCAGCTTGGGAAGAATAAACCGAAACAGGGTTAGAATAGTTGGATGGAACCAACTCACAAAAATTACGAAAATTACAAAAAGAGCCGTAGCACCTAGCGAAAATTCTGTAAAGTGTGTTGACTCAGGTGAAAAACAAGGGAGTCTTATTGGTTCTTATTTTTGAGACCACTCATTAAATAAGATTTTCAGAGGTAGGGAACGGAATTGTGATAATTCAGTTAAAAGTGTATTGTTCCAAATTAGTTTTTGCTTAAAAAAATATTATTATTATTATTATTATTATTATTATTATTATTATTATTATTATTATTATTATTATTATTATTATTATGAATTAACATTTGTTCAAATGTGTACTCCTCCTACTCCATTGACCCATTTTCAAGAACTTCTGTAGGCGTAAAGAACCTACCATTGAATGACTGACTTGTACAATTTTGTAGTACACCATTTACAAGAATATCTTTTAGTTCGTCGCTTATAGATGACGTAAGAGTATTTTCAATTATAAGTTTGACCAGACTAAAGGATTCGCGTTATATGTGATGCACACGTACATGAACATCGTTCATTGCCGTCGCAACGACTTCCATTTGCACACATCGTTCGGCGTCCGACTTCTGCTGCGCTAGAAGTTCCAGTTGACGGTATTCTTCTCCCTACGACCTTAACTGATTCATGCGCACCCATTACAGATGTCTCTCCTCTTTCTGCGCGAGAAGTTCCAGTTTACGGTATTCTTCCTCCTCATCCTGCTTCCGAACCAAATGGGGTAACAACACGTCGACACGTATTGCAAACACTTCAACATTAATACTATCTTCATATTTTCATCATCATCATCTGACGTGTATGTATTTAACAGAAGCCATTTGTGCGCTTCCCCTTTGTCGGGAAAGTGTGAAAAAGGTAGCTCTAGTTTTCTGCGGTCCTCTAGAAAATCATGAAGTTCTTTGGCATCTTCAGACACATGCTAGAAGAATTTAAATATAACAAAATAATAAAAATACATATTTTATTTTACAGTCTATATTGACTAAGCTCACAACAAAATAGTGACAATTCAAATTCAGTGTAAAAACAAGCAACATCAACATGAATTAAAAAAAATGAACATCCCATATAACACTCAATATTATATGAATATTGTAGCAATGTAATCTTCAGACATTTCAAATATTGCTACAATATCAAGTTACTTTTTAACAATATTGTTACAAAATCATTATGTCCGTCAATCCAACTAAAAAATATGCTTCACACAATATCGCGATCAATATTGTGGGGATATTGTATTATATTGCTCCAAGCATCATGCAATATTCATTTTTCCATTTTTGGATATTCTATTTTGGTTCACACAATATCAATTATTATATTCGAATCATGTTCAAACACCTGCTTTGTTTAACCAGTGTGGTGGCCTGCCAGTTATACACACCAGTTACTTTTCACTTACATTAATGAACTTAGCACATGTGGTGTTTACTGACACGAAGCTTAACTGGCACTTATCACATAATGTGTGTTTGTAGCTTAGTTTAAGCACGAATACATGGTATATAACAATACAATTTTGCTTGTCACACAATGTAACGCGAAAAAACGATGTTATGTTAGGTGAGTCCAGTTTATCTCGACGTGTGTTGCTAGATCTTTTCACTATTTAAAAAAGTAATTTTGTAATCCAAGATTTGAGTTACACAATTCTCTCACTAATCTGAGAGGTATTAAATGTCATGTTGAACACAACGGCCACAAGTACACGTCTTCCTCTCCCGACGACTGATCGTCGAATGACAACAGACAGGACAGGACAAGCTACCCCACGCCATAAAAACCGTTGAGATTTCAAATTTTTTAAGAATAATATCCTATCGATATTGCAGGGATAATGTATGAAAAAGCCAGGTAACAAAACCGTTGGGATTTCAAATGTTAAAACAACAATAATCTATCGACATTGTAGAGATATTTGATGAAAACAAATAAAATTGAAAGTACTGAACCTCCCGGTGGTGTATAAGGTGTATACAACATCAATATCCTGACATTATCACGAGCACTTTAAATGAATATACCTACAATATTGAGTGTTATGTGGAAACTGGTAGGGGGCGGATATGCTGGAGGATAGGCTGTCACCATTTAGCTGTTAGAGTCTATCTGAGAAGCCTTAATGATAATTTAGAGAATTATTAATTATATGAGCGTGTTTAAGAGGGCCAATTACTTCGGAGGAGAGTGGGAACTTGGCTGTTGGGTAGCCAACGTTGCAAAAACACACACGAGTCAATCAGAAAAAGGGTTTTTATTGTATGATCATTAAGTGAAAGTAACTGGAGCTATCATGTAAAAATTACCACGTAACATCTTTAGTTATAACACACTGATAGATTGAATAAACATTGAGTACTTTGCATGATAATGTGGAGATAGTAACTGAGAGTTTGGACAATGGCACATCATTAATAGATTAATTAGAATATGATTGTAGATTGACAGAGAGAATTATAACTTTGTCATTACTTAATGAGAACATGGCAAGTAATTAACAGAGATTCATTACAGATGTGCCATTAGACAAGCTGTACTATACTATAAGATTGGCATTTACAACAATGATGATTATGTTAAAAATAGTAATGATATTTTGACTCACCCAGTTTTGTGATGCACACTGAATTTAATTGACACTTTTTAAGAACACATTATGTAACAATGCAACAGGGTCCAGAGGAAGGATCAGCTCTTGAAATACCGTTCAATCAGCTGGAGGAATCTGATATCTTGAGCTACCTCACAATATAAGATGGGACTAGGGTTGGACACTTGAGCTACCTCACATGTCCAAGACCAAGTACTAAGTGAAATTACTGGGCTAAAATGTCCTGCTGTTATACAAACTGAGTATAGTACCATCCAGTGCTCTAGGTGTCTTATATTTGTGTAGTTTCACCCTATCTATTTACAGGCAAGGACATTAGGTTATGAATAAGACTATCGTTATGAAAGTGACAAGTAGGTGACATCCTTGGAGACCAGGATCCCTGGTGTACCAGGATGTGCTGTAAGTAGGTGAGACTGAATTGTTATTATTAAGCTATAGTGATATTCAAGTAAGAATAGGTAAAATAGAATCTTAATAAGAATTTGAATGATTAATAGCGGTTTGCTCGGCTAAAAAGCATCCTACGTATATACAATTTTGCAAACTTGTCAATAAAGCATACATGGACGTTCCAACAGTCATAGATTTTCAAAATTTTGACTTGATCAGCCAGAAAAAATTCACGAATATAGTCAATTTTGGACTTTTTAACAAAATTGAAATTCGTGAAATCTAATTTATTTTTTATAAATTATTTAAAAACAAATTTTAGGCATGTGTTACTATAGAAACCTTTATTTCCACTTTCTTGAGATATGTTCAAAATTTCTAACAACTGTGATGTCATTCAGCCGAGCAAACAGAAAATTGCCTAAAAAAGGGGTGGTGAACGCTCTTAAAGGGAGCGTAGCTTAGCGCCCAAGAACAACACTCCCTCCCGTCCCGAGTTTGATGTATCCCGTAAGGGTGCATCAAATTAGGGAACGCGAAGAAAAGAGAAAGAAAAAATGTGAAGAGGGCGATAAGTGGAGAGTAGTAGAGGAGCGGCACGAAGGTCATTCATTCGGCTTACAGCTCGGTAGAGCATGCCAGAGGCCACAAGCAGGTTTGCTATCCATCACAAATTGCCAGAGACCACCAGACAGGCTTGCCGTCCCTTACGGATTGCCAGGGGCCGTCATACATACGCATGCACAAGGGGGGGATGGAGAGAGAAGAGAGATAAAAAAATTGAAATGGTCATTACGAGAACCGAAAGGATTCGACAAATGAAATGCCAGTAAGAGGGAAAACTCGTTAAGAGAATGTTATGAGAATGAGAGCACCTAAAATACCGAATGATACAGGAGACCAAGTATTAGGCAAGGTCATGAATGCAAAGACCTGGGTGAGTTGTAATGTGCTAATACTAAAAAAAATCAATGTACCTAATACCCGTATAAGATTATTAATACAAGTTTAAACATATAAGATGAAAACACAAGACCAGTTTTTGGTACCATAGGAAGAAACACAGTGCCATAGGTGGCGTAAGTAAAACGTCCATGAATGTTCACGTGTGTTCAGGTCGTCGATGCCCGAGTCGGCGATGGGAGAGGTGACACCATAGGGGGAAAAGACAGGAGATCCTGCCAATACACTGTGTTCGTCACCCACGGTTCCCATGGGGGTGAGAGGGTGTTTGCCAGAGGCAATGGCAAGGTGAGGGAGGCGTCGTCATTGGTGAGACAAGGGGACAACATCGCAAGGAGGTTGTCGAGGGTGTCTGGCGACGGCGGACTGTCAGGCGGTGTGTCCGTCGCGAGGAGTACGTCGAAGGCGTCTGGCGACGGCGAAACCGCAGGCGGTGTTCCCGGGGGCGGCGGACTCGTGGCGCCGTAATCCCAGGAGATCGGAGAGCCAGGACGAGACAGGGCTTCCTCAGGAAGAGATTGCCCGTAGGGTGGTGTCATCCGACCCGAGTGACTGTGAGGCACGTTGGGTGGAGTTGTCCAGAAGGGAGCCTTCCGGTACACATGGGAGGCGGGTAGTGGTGGCCAGGGGTTGGCGACTGGAAGATCGTCATCAATGCGTCCTCCGTGACGGCAGTGGAAAAAATAACACTGCCGCAGCAGCCACCTGGAGTGTAGGCGGACTACCGGCGGTAGAGTGAGAAGAGGCTCCCAGGGCGCCGCGTTGATGACGTCTCGCAGGGCGTCAGGGAGCGAGGACCACAGGGTGCGAATGGTGGCCCTGAGTCGACGTAAATGGCGTTCGCGACAATCAGCATAGCCCAGTGGAGGAAGGCCTGGTCCCAAGACCTGAGCACAGTCGTGTGCCCAGTGCCCGAAACCTTTTAGTCCAAGAAACGAACCATTTGACCCTGAACAAATTGGTACAGAATTTTTGTATACAAAATATTATTTGTTAAGGTTATCTTGATATGAAAAAGAAACTTTACCGCTATCCGTCCGCCCTAATTAGCATATTTAATTAAAATGTAAAAACTAATTAAAATTCACATAATCATTATTTTTACAGATTCGTACCTCAAATACTTCTCAGATGATAAATTCAACATATTTAGAAAATATGAAAAATATAAAAAAAAAAAATTTGGGTTTAATCATCTTAATTAATTGTTTATAATTATCCAAGCATTTTTGATTAGAGGCCTCCCGTATCGAATTGCAAATAACGATTATTGTTTTGATGGTTGTACATTCAAGATCGGCAACATGGACAACCTGTGTAGAAACTTTACCGCTGTCCGACCGCCCTAATTAGCTTAACTCATGTCATGGGACGAGCCTTGGATAATAAGGATGATAGGGGCTGCCACCACTTGAAGATATACTGCTTCAAGACCAGTAATTTACGTTATTCTGGAAGGGTTAGCGTGCTATTAATGCAAAGGGTAGTGGGGAGGAACATACATTGTATGTTACCAATTATGAAATTATAATTAACCTTGGCATGGAATATTTAGGATTGAATAGCAAAAGGATCAATTATTGAGATATTGAGATGTATTTCCAATTTAACACATTATTTATTGGTACATAATTATAAAGTACATAGCAATTGTTAACTCACCAGTCGCCAGATTACTGTTGCTTATTGATGGTACGGTGCTGTATACAGACTGATTAATATGGACACTCTATGGTCAGCTATCGTACAGATAGACTAGTTAAGAGAGCCACAAAGAAGCTGATTTTATTGGGAAAGCTGGGCGCTTTATATATACAAAATCTGTGGTCTTAATGACACAAAATAATATATTTCCATGACGTAGAGTAATGACATTTGACAGAGTCTCCTATGGTGTACACGTGATAGCACGTGATAGCCGTGTGTTAGTTCAACCTTGTTAAGATGTTATAGAATATTGCGTATATTCTGACACATACGGAGAGGTGACTGATCCGTGTATTGCCCGAGGCAATCACATTAGTTGTAATGAGGTAATTTAAATACAATCACATTAGTTGTAATGAGGTAATTTAGATAAGTGAGCTAAATGAGTTGTTATTCCAAATGTTGAGAGTGGATGGAAATTCGTATGAAATATTGTACGCTTGTAAGCAATGACAAAAGTTAATATTTATGTATTAAAATACAATGATAGTCGTCGCGATGAACCGCCCCATGACAACACTCCATTGCCCGAGAAGTTTGCGCCATCTCCGAAGGGGGTGGTGCAAACAAGACCAGCGAGCCTATGAATGGGGTGGGAATCGAGACGAATCAAAAGTACAAATCGGTAAACAGCTCCGTGCTCCGAGGGACCTACGCATGATATGTGTAGGTGACAACAGCGGTCAGTGTACATCTGTCCTAAGAAGTCACACTGCGTCACAAATGACGTATGTCTAGCCATCCTACAGGGATATCAATGCGGGACATATGGGGTAAACCTAAGTCATGCTGGCTTCCCGATATGGATGGAAGGAACTTTCCATGAACGTCCATTGGCAATCAGAACATACTGTGAAGTACGTGAGGCATAAAAAAATAAAAACCGCGATGAATACAAGTTTGCAAGAAAAAAATTGAGGGGTGATAAAACCTGGAATAATAAGCTCATATGAGAACAATGTAGGTAATTTGAGTAGTGTAAACAAGTAAACAAGATGTTAAAATCTGTTAATTAAACTCAAGGTTTGATAAGCATGTAAAGGATTGGAACCTCTGAAGTGTGTGAGTATACGTACAATATTCTGTAGATTTGGCCATTATTAAACATTGAATTGGAAGAGTATTCCGATGACATTCGTGTTGTGATATAAACTGAAGCTAATGTACAATAATACATTTGTCAATAATTTGGCAAGTAACTTAACCATTGTGAACATTAAAATAAATATGTTGTTGTGAAATCCAAATAATAAAATAATAAATGTTTGAGTGCTTAACATAAATATTTAAAAAAAAATGTAAATAACCCATGTAACCTTCTAGAAAAAATTGTAAAAATATATTTTTGTGGTTGTTTTTTGTTGTTTTGATTTGTTTAGGTAATTCATCCTTTGAATAATATTTCGAATGTTAATGTAATAAATAAATTTAAAAATGTTTATGTCTAGATTGACAAACTAAATCCATATATCAAGTTCATCTTTTTGCCATACCTATGCAGTATTAGATTATACAATGCTAATCAATTAATAATAGTTGTTTGGACATATTTGTTCCAGAAATTGAATAGTGAAAGTATACAGTGAAGTATTCCATAACCTTGTAGGAGATATTTATAGAGAAATAACATATTATTTGTTTACCGTAGAAAATTATCGGTTAGAACCGTTACCATAACCTTAAAATATTATATTATTTTACACTAGTATTGTTGATTGTTGACCAACTAAAATTGAAGTAATTCATTCATAAGTAACAAGTATTTGGGTCCATAGGTAGCGATTGCCTTTGCACGATGGTTAATTCTAAAATGCAACTGTCCGCATTTAGTGCACTTCATGATTCGTAGCAAAGTCCGTACGATCATTGAGAATGTGCAATGATGTTTATCGCGCACTTTGTTATTATTATAATGCGCTTGTCATATTGTCCCAAGTTGTTGTTAATCCGTTCATCCGGATTAAATTTATTTCTACACATTTTTATCATCTCTGTAGTGAGGCAACTGTCGTGAATGATGACGTGAATGATGACACTCTTTATATATTATTTTATTGAGCGCCGTATTATGGTACAATTCAGAATGTATTATGATGCCTCACTACGTTGAAAAATCACCACAGCTTATGCATGTTTAGAGAGTAGAAATTGTTCTATTTCTATTCTTGGTACTATGAACCGTTATGACAGTGCAACGAGTCTTTCGTGTAATGCTGAATCGCATTCTTCACCTGTGATCCGTGCGTGTAGTTGCCGAACTGCCTCACTGAGTGGGTGTGTGACACCGGTTAAATCGTACTTGTCGTGAGTGTTAGTGCATCGCCATCCGTTCACTTGGGGGTCGCCGTTTTGTGGTAAGCAGCCATTTTTGTGCACACCTTGAAGTATAGTTGTGTGCACACTGATTCCATATTTATGGTAGTATGTTAAGCTGCGATCACGCACGTGAATTCGGATGAGCCGTGCGAGGGGTGATAACGCAGTGCGAGGCCCTCCGGTCCGTGTATCGTTGTGGACGCGTCGTATGGATGCTGCTAGGCGTAGTATTTTGACCCTCTCCTTACACTGCTGGTATAGCCGCGTGTGTGGTTGCACGGTACGTGTATCTTTTGTCCGTACTCGTGGTTGCGTGACTGTGATAGGAGTGCCTGCTGGTGGTGTGACTGGTGGTGCAGTTTGTGTGGGCGACATCGTAACACGTTAATGGTAACAATGCACCTACTCAGGCAGACAACTTCAGCCTACCAAGTACTCCTACAACAACTTATATGCCCTGCATCAAATACTCAGAGACCTCAAAAAACCCAAGTAAAAAGTGCATTCTCAAGGCTTCTACCAACACGGACTAGCACACGCATCCGTACACCATCACTCAAATCATTGGAAAGCAAGGCATCGGATAGCAAGCGGAAGTAATAATTATAAAAAAAAAGAGACAGAAATATCAATGGAAATGCTATATGAAGACGCTGACATTCAGTTCAAGGGAAGACAACATAATTTACCACAATGCCATACTGTGATTTACAAATAATAACATTAGCTACGTACCCACGCAACGACGAGAAAAATATTTCGTCGTCTGACTCGTCGTCAGACTGGAGCCACCAGACCGGGAAGTCGGCCTGGCATCCGCACTCTGTGGGGTCACACTCCCCCCACTCGTGGAGGAAGTCCGCATCGTTCATACGCTGGCCCTTTAAATGCTCGGCACGCTCAAGGGCCAACGGCCAGGCGTATAACATGTACCAATTCTCCGACAGGGTTTCAAAAACGGCAAATACCGATGTAGGATCCCTATACAAAACACATCACGCCACATTAGCATACACATTTAATTCACTTCAAAAGGTTAAACAAATCAAACAACTGCAATCAGACACTTGTTGGGGGGTGGTCTTTATTTTGGTTGGTGAAGGGAGGGAAGGAGATAGCGAACTGCCACCACTCAACTTAGTTTAACTTGTCTTGTTGAGGAAGACACAGGATGGGGATAGCATGACCGGAAATAAGGCTAAAAATGTGGAGGGTAGTGGGATCTTGACCTTACGTAGTAAGGTCGGGGTTAAGTGGGAATCCTGAGCCTAGGTTGCCTAGTTATATTGGGTTGGGCTGTCCTGTAGTGACATAACAGGTAGGGGCAGGGTGTTAAGATAAATAGGAGTCCAAGAATTATGCATTTGATAAGTTTATTGTGAGGGTGAAGGAGACCTCAAATGATTATAGATAATACACAACAAGACATGACATGAACCAGTCAGATAGCAATATGATAGTATATGTACAGAACTTAATATCTAACAAACATGGCCAATAGGGCGCATAGAGCAAAATGGCACAGCATGCATTTAAACTGCTTGATGCAGTTATTAGTATTAACCCAAAGGGTTTCCGACTGAGAGACGGAACACCTGGTGCAAATAAGCAATAATTAACACATCATTATTTAATCCATGCACAAAATGATATGTGAGCAAAGTGTGAAAACACAGTTAATTGGTGGAGCCAATTAACATATTGTAATTTATAACATAATATAATTTATAACTCACCCTTTATCTCGGCTTGATGACACACTAAGCACACTGATTTTAGAGTAGAGGAGGCTAGTGAACACTTGTTGTTGGAGAACGAGATTTATTGACTGACTGCTTAGAATGAGGCCCTGGGTTTATATACTGAATCTTTGTGGCCTAAAAGTGACGTCGGGTCCTATCTACCCTATGATAACATAACTTGTTGTTGTCATCTAGAGAAAGCAGTGATTGGCCTTGTGTACAGGAAGACACCAGGACATAGATATGTTGCAAAAGGATGAGATTTACCAAATAATGGCTAGCTGTAGTTGTTGTTTACTTGAAGGATGAATTTGATGTGACCTTGCTTATAGGAAGTAGTGTTGAAACAAATGATGTTTTGCAAAAGTTGTTTTTTAACAGGTGCTATAGTCGTCTCAACCCTAAGGTAGGCAACTACTGTAGCTATAGTGGGTTCAAACTAAGAATGATAATTAATTAGCTTGTTGCAATGAGCCCTAGAACATCACCTCGTCCCCCCACGAGTTTGATGCATTCCGAAGGGATACATCAAAACGGGCAAAAAAAAAAACGGGAAAGGAACAGAAATGTGAAAAGGGCGAAGGGCGACAAGTGCGGATGAAATATGACTTTAAACATACATTCTAGCTTGCAGCCGGTTAGAGCGTGTCAGGGGCTATAGGTTAGTTTGCAGCCGGTTAGAGCGTGCCAGAGGCAACAAACATACGGGGGAAAACGGAAGGGTGGGTTGGGGGGGGGGGGGGGGCGGAAGAGA
The DNA here is from genome assembly GCA_024449915.1 of Sweltsa coloradensis. Lineage (NCBI taxonomy): Eukaryota > Metazoa > Arthropoda > Insecta > Plecoptera > Chloroperlidae > Sweltsa > Sweltsa coloradensis. The sequence continues at coordinate 108,307 of JAMZAV010002853.1, read as the reverse complement.
GCGAAGGTGATGAACGCAGGCGAAAAAGCGTGAGCGTGAATGTGCAACAAAAGAATGTGGGGGGAACGCAAAAAAAGAGGTAGTCAAAAGCAAGAGTGGAAATAGAGAGGAACAACAAAGAAATATATATAAAAAAAGGGGGGCTTGCGTGTGTCATCCAGCCAGAGACATGGTGATGAGCGGGAAAAAAAATACAAAAAAACCAACAGCGACACCTGACCGTTGTTACAAAAAAACATAGCCCTAACTAAATAAGAGCGTACACAACTAAAGATAAAGATTAACATAGACATAGCATGTAGCTGTAGATATGTGTGTAGATATAAGAAATCCATAACCGTCGACGGACAAACGTCAAGTAATGTCACAAAACACAGTGTTTATGTGTATGTTGAAACCTAAAAAGCCAAACCACATAATGTTCACAGGCTGACCGTGATAGTCACACACACACGATGGTCGTTGCGGGTGGGAGGGGGGGGGGGGGGGGGAATCGACGGATCAAAAGTCCTTTTTGAAACTTAGCAAGCATTTAGCCTGAGCACGTCAGACAGGGGGATGCCGTCAGTGCTGCATCAGAGCAAGGTAACCAATGTAGGATGTAGTATTGCCGCAGTGACATCTGGGGCGCATGGGCAAGGGCTGATGCGGGTTTAATTCAGGGGCCATAGGGCGGCGTCCCCTTTCCCGACGACCCACGAGGCGTTGGTGGTGGCGTCTTCCAAGCGGGATGACGATTTTTTAGATAAGTCTTTCGAGGGAGACAGATAAGGGGTAAGAGCTGACGTCGTGGAGGGGGCACTCCATTAACGAGCCACTTGGGGGGAATGTTTTTGCCATGGGGCGACCCGTCACACTGACGACCTCGTCGACTTTGGGTTTCGATAATGTTTATCTACCCTATGGATAACATAACTGTTGTTGTCATCTAGAGAAAGCAGTGTTTGGCCCTTGTGTACAGGAAGACACAGGACATAGATATTTTGCAAAAGGATGAGATTTACCAAATAATGGCTAAGCTGTAGTTGTTTGTTTACTTGAGGATGGAATTTGATGTGACCTTGTCTATAGGAAGTAGTGTAAAAACAAATGATGTTTTGCAAAAGTTGTTATTTAACAGGTGCTATAGTCGTCTCACCCAAAGGTAGGCAACTACGTAGTATAGTGGGTTCAAACTAAAAAACGTTTCGTCCACTCCTCGGTAAAGCAAGGTCGCTCTCAAACTAACAGGATTATTCAAGAACCACTTATGCAACCAGGACACGGTCATTTTTATGCTCATCATTCGGACACAAAGCAGGATATACAAATTTATAATATAAATAATTCTTGTGTAAGGAACATGCCGGACATTGAGAAAATTAATAAATTAATTAAGGCTCGCAATGACGTTCGGAATAAACAAACAGGGAATATTAAAAACAAGTCAACCCCAGGTCAACGGATAAAATCTTCAATTAATCATCTAAATAACAATTTAGCTACAAATGCACATCTTCCAGCACAGCTTCAGGCGCCACACCCAGCCTTACCGCTACGATCGGCAGCCGCTCCAGGCGGTCACGCGGTGCACCGCGCAGCCGACGCGAGGCACCGTGGCTCAGTCACCCGGCACCTCCACCAACACCCCCCCCCTCCCCCCCCTAGACAGCTCGGTCACCAAAACTACTACCGACCGGCAACCTAGGGATGAGGGTACTCTATTAACTCAGGAAAACACTACGGATTCAACGCCACTCTCCGAACAAGAAATACAGCAAGTTGACGACATCTGTGACCTCACACATCTTGCTCCTGACATTCAAATGAGAGTGAAAAAGATTATTTTTAAATATATTGACGTTTTTCACTCCACAGGACAGGATGTCGGGAAGGCAATTGGAGTAGAACATCGGATTCACACAGGACAGGCTCGCCCTATAAAACAACGGCCTTTTAGGGTCCCCCACAGTTTGGAGCCGATTCTGAAAGAGAAAATACAGGAGCTTCTGGATCAAGGGCTTCTCTCTCACTCCTTTTCAGATTGGAGCAGCCCTTGCTTTTTAGTGGCAAAACCTGGGAAACCGGGCCAAGGAAAAAAGGATTATAGGCTAGTTTGTGGGTACGAAAAATTAAATGCAGTAACCACAGCTGACAGCTACCCCCTTCCAGCTATAAATGAAATTTTACGGTACCTCCAGGGCTCAACCCTCTGGAGTACCCTGGACGTCAAGGACGCGTTCTATTCTGTCCCTCTCGCACTTGAGGACCGAAAAAAGAGTGCAATAGTCCTGCAGGACGCTCTCTTGGAGTGGAACGTGATGCCTCAGGGGCTCGCCGGGTCCCCTTCGACTTGGCAGAGGTTCGTTGATGCCTCATTTGCCGACATGAAGTACAAATTCTTAATTGTGTACCTCGACGATCTGGTATTATATTCAAAAAACCTAGAGGAACATTTAAAAAGGCTAGAAATGGTCTTGGAACGGGTTCATTCCCGCGGGCTAAAGCTCAAACCAAGTAAATGCCACTTCCTACAGACTCGTATAGACTATCTTGGGTTCGTTATCGATCAAGATGGGGTAAAACCATCACCTTCCAAAATTGAAGCAATTACAAACTACCCCAGGCCCAAAAATGTAAAACAAGTTAAGCAGTTCATCGGGCTAACAATGTTCTACAGACAATTGATAAAGGACGCAGCCCACATCTCTCTCCCCTTAACAACCCTGACTAGAAAGGATACACCATTCGTGTGGGGTGAAGCTCAAGAACAAGCTGTCAACACCTTACGAACCATTCTCACTTCAGATTCAGTAATAGCTCTGCCCGACAGAAATAAACAATATATCTTGACTGTTGATACCAGTTTGGTGGCCACAGGTGCTGTCCTAAGCCAGATGCATGGGGACATTGAACGGCCAGTGGCCTTTTCTTCCAGAATACTAAATTCAGCGGAAAAGAATTACGCCAGTTGGGAGCTTGAAACACTCGGAGCTATCACTGGGATGGAAAAGTTTAGACAATATATATTCGGCACCACCTTCATACTGCGTTCGGATCACAAGCCACTATCAGGCTTGCTTTCTGTAGCTAAGCTTAACTCCAGACACTCCAGGTGGTCCTTAACTCTTTCACAGTATAATTTCAAATTTGAGTACACCCCGGCTGCAAAACTACAGCACGCAGACGCCTTGAGCAGAGTAGAGATACATGCAATTGATGCTTCTCAGGCTGGAGTGCCAACTGATGGAAGGGAGGACCTCCATTATGAGCCTATATGGGATAAGCACAGGTTGCTCCAGGAGCAACGTCGATGCCCAGACTTATGCCCCATAATAGATGAGCTAATACAAAATAACAATTCTAGAAGTGATTATGCTTTGGACCAGGGTTTGCTCTATAAAATTCGCTCGCCCGACGAACCTAATCATCGTCTAGTTGTTCCCCAGGCGATGAGAAACACCATTCTAGAACTGTTTCATGATGGGCCATTTGGATGGCACCGAGGAAGGAAACATACCACTTCGTCCATTTTGAAACAATTCTATTGGCTTGGAGCACACCAGCACATTCGCGATTACGTCAGGACTTGTCATAGCTGTCAGGAGAGAAAGAACGTGCCACGCCCACACGTGGCTCCCCTACAGCGCTATGACGCAGTTCCAGAGGTCCTGCATACCCTGCACATCGATCTGTGTGGAAATTTTAAGAGGTCAGTACACGGGAACGTCTGTGTGCTTTCCGTGGTGGACCGTTTCTCGAACTATCCTATTCTACTGGCCTTACCAGACCAGAAGGCGTCTACTATTTCTCGGGCACTAGTTAACCATGTTTTTACAGTGTATGGCCTATGTACTAATATCGTTAGCGATAATGGGAAAATTTTTTTATCTAACGTTTTTCAAGAAATTTTGAAAATTTTTAATATAAAACACTTACGTATCTCACCCTACCACAGTATGGCGAATGGTAAGGTAGAATCAATTCATAAATCTATACATTCAATGATGTCACACCTCACTGAGGAGCAACAACGTAATTGGGATGATTACCTGCCCTTAATCTGCCTAAATTTGCGAAATACTATATCTCCAACGACAGGTTATAGCCCAGCCTACTTAATGTATGGTAGAAACCTACGCCTTCCATTTTCTACAATCGCGGCACCTCCGCCAACTCATTATAACGACACCTTTCACTACCCTACACACCTTCGAGACGCGCTGGCTACAGCCAATAAGGTAGCTGCGGAGAATATGGAGAAAAGTGTAATTAGCAATGAAACTCGTTATAACCGGTCCGCCACTGCAATTCCCCTCCGTGTGGGTGATTTATGTTTACTACACACACCAGTTCTTAAAGACACAAGTCAAACCAAATGGAACCGACCATACCGAGGCATTTGGCGGCTACAACAGATAAGGAACAATGTGGTATGTTACATAGAAAACATCCATAATAAACACACCCAAACAGTCCATATCAACAGACTAAAGAAATATCACCCTCGTGACGCAGCAGCTTATGATAACCTAAAACGTTTAACCACTCAGGAAAACGATAATCAATCACGACACCCGATGGAATTACGTCACAATCGAAATACAATAGACCCACGAAATAGATGCAACACCAACGATAAAGAAAACACTGACAGTGAGTCAGACAGAGACTCGGAACACACCCACCATACTACGCACATGCAAGATAGGAACAAAATAGATACATATCATTATAGAAATTTCACAAAAAAGGAATTACAGGAGCAGGCCGAACGAGACAGACAGCATCGTCTGGATACCTACAAGCTGTTTCCCTCTCTTTCAGACGATGTTTTACTATCGCTCGCGCCGTTGCCCGGAGACGCTTACACTCAGGACGACGAAGGTTCACAAATTAAGGTCGGTGAAAATACATATCAAGCATACACGGACGTCCGTGGAAATTCACACCAAACGCAAAATAAAGACAGTGCGAATCCGCTCCAAACACACGCTACAAGCAATAAAACTCCACATCACAATTACACAAAAAACAATACGAACATGCGTGATAAAGCCACTGGAGTGAACAACAGTCCACGGAAGCTAGGTACAAAGGTTCTAGAATACGCACGTAATTTACCAGGTAAACACGGGAAGTCGGGCCGTCCTCTAAAGACGAAGGATAACAGGACAGCACAGGAACTATACGATGACAGGAACAACATTCAGGTCGTTGCTGGAACTTCAGGTGTCAATTATACTCACGGCAACGCAACTCACCCTCAGATGGGCTCGGCACAAGTGGTTCACCATAAAACCTTTCAAACCCCTCTCGAGCCTAGTTCCCCCCGTTTTCAACCAGTTAAACAAGCATCTCCACTTCAACGGACGACCAGATCTATGCGCCAGGCTTTCAATAAATTATTACCAACGCGAGTCAGTACGAGAGTAAAGAAACCATCACTTCGGGCACTGGAGGCCGATGTAAATCATTACCGAAATTATTAATCATTAGACTCATTTCTTACGTAATTAACACCAAAATTAGGCATGGAATATTCACACGAGGACCCCCGTTTTTTCTTCTCGTTTTGGCGCTAATACTAATTTCACGCCTACACACAATCAAAACTACTCAGCATTCGAACACACGCGGTAAAGGCTATTACAAACTAGCACCCCCCCCCCCCTCAGCGGAAAGTCTTTACATTCACAAAGGCACTCCCACCACTCAGAGTATTCATTACAAAGCAGGCACTTCAGACAGAACGATCAAGTGTCACGTGCAATAGCACGCATTTCACATAAATTTTCAAGTTAATTTAACCACCCCATGCACGCTTGTGTTCAGACACAAAATAAATAAATAAATAAAATGAGAATCATAAACTCTGTCGTAAATTATCTAACGCCTAAAACAATGCTAAGTGCCCTCCAAGTAGTTGTCACACGCGGTAATATTCCATTACTATTTAATCATATCAAACATAGTTTGTTACTATTCACGTCCCCCCCCCCCCTCTCAACCATCTGAATTGAAATTAAGAATGAACTTCATCACGGAGCAAGATTCACACATTACAACAAGCCTTATTTCGCCACACACCGTTCCACGTTATTATGACACATTGTCTTAGCTACCTACAAGTTACACACAATATTATTTTTCCTTTTGGGTCTCTCCCTTTTTCTTTCAACACTATCAAATCCACACAAACATTTATATGTTCCACCATAGTAATATATAGATCAGTTTCGCTTATCTTCAAAATACGGAGTGACACATGTCATATTTTTTATATTAAAAACAGGCTAAGTGCACGTTCGCATTAATAACATGTTGACAAATAGGTACTTAAGTCACTCACCGCTGGTAGGGCGCCCACGCTACAAAGGGGTCCCCATCAATATCAATTAACTGTTCACCATATGTCTCTTGATAATCTGTATAAGCTACACGGTAAGCTTCGCCTATCACTTCGCCACACGTCCGGTCCGGCGCTAAACATGGCAAGGCGCGTCTAGCATGGCATGCGTTGCGGCGGCAAGAATTAAATATACGCATCGCGCTGTCCGTCGTATTACAACAAACACGGAGCCCATTTCACCCCTCAGGGCATGGCTCGGGTTAATGGTGACATTTTGATGTTCATTTATGGTATAAGCCTCACTTGTTGTCCACGCCCCTTGGCGACACAACACGGGGTATGGGTGGCTAGGCACCTCACTTAAAGCCCTTTCAGCATAGCCACACCGGGACCGCCAGAGATTCCAATGAAAATCTAACAACGATACGACCCCACACTTGAAAAAACACACGGCACTGTCGTCTGCGCTGGCCATCATTTCAGAGTGTCTTCTAAATGATTTCTACAATCAATTCCCTACATTCACACTTATCAAGAGTAACTTTCCCTATCATAATAAACCGTTAGCTGACCTGCCATTTTTCATGATTTACGATTAACTTACTTACGCCAGAAACAACCCCCCTCCACCCCCTTCTAGGTAGACATTACAGAGAAATTTTACCTTATCATTACATTTAGTTAACATCCTTCTCTTTTAAAGTTTTGTTACAAATTTTCTTGCTTACACAATTGTTATTCACAAATTTACGCCCCCACAGTTTAATGTCATAACAAACAACCTTCCTTGGTTTTCTTTCATTAGGACACACATAATTTACGCACAACTATAAGGAACCACGGACTCACAAGTTGCAAACATTTATGACAGAGAGGGTAACGCAGACTACAATCTAGCAAAACAAACGACTAATCACTTTTCGACACTGTAACATAAATAATTGCATAATTAAACCTCGGGTTTCGCGCGTCGCCCTAGCACCCTGAACACACAAATATTATATTTCAGAACTTAAACCCCTACTATCACAATGCAATTATCATGATTTATATCACACAACATTTTTTAGCACCGCAGGGAATTACCACTACCTAGTGTTTAGAGAACCAACGACTTAACAGTTAAATTCAAGAAATCTAATCATTATCCTTTTCACAAATTAAACAACATAACCTACAAGAATACACATAACGCTTACGCACGATTACTATGAGTTCACAACTTACCAGGGTTAACATGCCCACCACTTCGCACGCGTATGCGCCCGGGCGTCGGGCAGTAGCTCCTCTTGGTAATGTTTACGATGCCGACGCCTAGCTCGGGCTACATCTCGCCGAATTGATTTTGCACACGTACGAGTCGCATGTTGGCAATAACATCTTGAGTCTACCAATACGGCGGCGGCCCACCGGAGGCTCAACAAATTACACCGCGACACAAATCGCTCTACCCGGGAGACACAATCTAAGTGCGCTTCGAAATAAAACTCGCACTCGGAATCAGATTCAGGAAAATCGGCGCACCGCGCTCGCGACGCCCTTTCCCACCCCACTAGCCCACAAAGGTCAGGGTACGGGTGGTTCGGTACCCGGGGTAATAACCTCCGAGCCGACGGACACTTTGACCGACGGAGCCGCCAACGCAAATAAAATTTTCTTGCGCGGATACTATTGTAACGTAGCGTCGGATGTGGCACGTCCATTCTCCAGGCTGGTGATCAACTGAACCAAGTAATTTTATATTTCGTTCAAATCACAAATTGGTATTTCCAGGTTTAGGACAAACTTTCCGGACTACACTGAGCCGCGCGCACACAGCTACCTGCCGGAAATCCCGAATAAGAAATTAAAATGCACATTTTCATTTTGCACGATACTAGTGCACACTTGATCGGCCAAGTTCTACTCAACAAACTAGATAGGGTAAACTACAAATCGTCTGCATTACAGTGTTACAAACCCTATAAACACTTATAAAAAAAAAAACATTTTTCTTCTCTTTCGAAAACTATAAGATTTTATTTTTCATCCCCTTTTTTTTTCTCTCTCTTTCTCTCTCGCTCTTTCTTCTCTTTTATCCCCCCCCCCTTCTGGTAAAACTCTTGAGTCACAATAAATTTCCAAAACAGCATGGAAGATTAGGCTACTTAGCAACTTCGCAACACATTTTATATCTGAACTTGCACAATTAATATTAATATATACTGTTGGTTTTCCCACTGCATCAATACCTTCACGGCAACTCTCCTCTAATGCATATTTCTACTCGGCCGTCGCAATTACAAATAGAACCATCGGAAATACACAACGCATGGGACATGCCGCGCCCCAGCACCGACTTCTTTACATTATACATTAAACATGTTTACACCATTCTACGACATTATACACGTTGTCAACACGATACATTTTATTTGTAAGGAATTTTTTTTTTAAATTTTATTGCGAAGTCGCTTAAATTTATTATTATCAGTCATTCTAGATACCGTATTCATACCCCCTTTCACGCAATCAAGACACACATTACTTGCCAGATGTTTTTTGGGGCCAGGCAGTCCTATGCAACAGGAACCCATCTTGGTCGTACTTCTAACCCTGCCTCCAGGCTAAAAGCTTCGCGAAATGCGGCTCGATGCATTTCCTCGGCGCGGTCAACGTTCCTTTTTATCACTTCACTGCAAGAGTCCAGGGGACTTTCGCAATGACAGGTTGCCCCCTCCATTTGAGTAGCAGCCCACCCCAAGCTCATCATATTACACCTTGACGTCACTAGGGGTAGGCGTTGGAGCAATTTAATTCCCGATTTCAACACTTCCTCCTCCCTAGGTGTACCTGCCACCTCCCTTGAACGGATGATGGCACTGTGAGTATTCCACATAACCCTACCGCAACATTTAGGATAAGGATGACTAGGGCCTACGGGTAGCACCCGCCTAGCGTATGCACACCGCAACCTTCGCATACGCCACTCTAGCACAAAAACACGTCTATTAACACACTCTTCGCTATTAAACATGCCATCCATGTTAATATACAACGTAGGACTGATCTACAGAAGCATCGATCACCTCAGATTCAGGAAACAATAATGTAGGTCATATTTCAGGAATTCTGAGCCTTTCATACGACAAACGGTAACCACACTTTCATCCATCTGTCAATTGCTACATTTTAGCTTAGCATTTCGTGGTGCCCATTCTCCATCCTACCTAGAGATCGGAATACAATTGCGGATCTCGCTATAGACAAACAAAAATTGAAAATTAACTTTTACTTTCAGCACTACGGGCGAGTCTCGATTACCTCATCTTAGTCACGCCACCCGTAGCATCGCAGGTAATTCATAACACCAGGACTACCCTTTACAAATATTAAAGACTGGATAACTAGATATATATAAAAAAAAAAAAATATATATAATAAATTTCCTTTTCTGTCTCACAAAAAATTTTTTTTTTTGAATTTTACGGTTTTCCGCTCTAACCCTTATTGGTCAAGAGAAAATAGTTTTCTATTTAAATACCTTCTCTCCAACGTTTCCTGCACGGGGCAATTACCCTTTACGATGTTATTGGCGATTATATTGTTACTAGGTTCGGTTACCGGCTCTAGGGCAATTCATGCAAATCAGGAGACAGGTTCAGTCTTCTTAAAACAGAGTGACATTTTGTTCACTGGATTGGCGTGGACATTGACAGTGGACTTAAACATATCTACATATCATAACCTTATCTCGGATTTCCTACAACAAGTATCGTCCTTCCACGTTATTGACAATACCGACCCACCGAGCTCGGCGGTATACTTCTATCGTGACACTATCAATAAACTCATCAAACAGGAATCAGCCATTCTAACCTCTCAGGCAAAACAATTGCAGCTTCAAATAAAAGACTTATACCAGACTCTTTCCCCCGAGACAGCCCACCAACCCCCTCTAGGAAGGGATAAGCGAGCTGCCATAGATATTGGTGGCAGAGCGTTACACTGGCTTTTTGGTTCTCTAGACCAACACGATTTAGCTGCTATAAATCAGCGCATCAAATCAGTCCAAACTAAGAGCAGCGCCATATTACATTTGATGGACGAGCAGGTGTCCATAATCAGTGACATTTCCCTTACGGGTAAGAGGAATACAAAGGATATTCGAGCGGTCGCGGAACTCATGGGGGTAATTAACGATCACATCCGCGAAATAGGATCACAGTTGCTAAACGCCACCATAGATCAAACAAAATTCGTGACGTCCTTGTATATTATCCAGGCTCAGTTTCGAGCTATCGAATTGACTCTATCTTTAATCCGGACAGACCTAGCAGAACTAGAGGCCGGATTGTCCGTGACCAGTTTAGGACGCCTCAGCCCTTATTTCGTCACGCCAACTAGTCTCCTTGGAATGTTGACAACGATCGAACCACATTTATTACCCGGTAGTAAGTTTTTATCGCCTTTGACTATTGATAACATGTATATTTACTACTCTATAGCCACGGTACATATGGCAGCAGTTGCCGGGGTCATGCGACTGTTCATACAATTACCTATCAAAGAACATAATAGATATTTTGAATGTTATAAAATGTACTCATTAATTTATGTATTGCCAGAATCACACACAGCGGTACAGGTATCCTCACCATACGAGTATCTCGCAATTACGCCCGACGGCGAATTCTTTGTGGAATTAACTTCACAAGACTTATCTTTATGTTCTAAGACTTCAATCATGATATGCGCCCCCATGAGAGCCATCTTCAAGAGACACCACTCCTCATGCCTTTATGGGTTATATACTGGGAACAAGGAAGTCATACATGACCATTGTGAGAAGTACGTTTTGCCTCGTTTTGAAAATTTGTTTTATAGGTCTCCAGAGGAGAGAACCTGGATTTACGCGGTTCTTCGTGAACCAATTACTATCCTCTGCCCAAGTCGTTATCGGAACGACATTGGGACCTCGACGAATCTATTGTTGGAAGGCACGGGATCACTGGTTATACAGCCTACATGTAGAGCCTTCGGAAATGAGTTTCTCCTGGCTAGCCATATGGGACGTTTCTCCCATTTTTCAAGAGAACTGTCGTTTTCAGTGCCCACCCTGCCCACGGTCCTCAGTTTAATGTCTAAACAACCACAACCCACTATCGAGAACACCTTAGGAACTAAGGATCAAATCGCGACCGTACTAGAGCGATTAGGTAGAACACACGATAAAGATAGTCCTATTCCACTACGAGTATGGGCGCAACATCTGGAGCAAGTAAAAGCTCCTACTTGGTATGAGGAACCTACGACCCACTACGCGGGGGGATCCTCTATACTACTAATTGTGTTCATTGTCACAACTATCCTTTTATGGAAATACCGCGCACCACTAAAAGTGTGTTGTAGCACGCGACGTACACTAGTACCGAGCGCACCTCCACCGCACCATTATGTCATAGTGGCCCCGGAGCACCCGCATCGACTCCCGACAGACGCAATGGAGATGCGAGCTCTCACACGCTCGTCTCACGTCGAAGAGTTACCACCTTCATACACCCCCTCTCTCCCCTCTCGTCGCTCGATGGCTCCGGCCCGGATCACCCAGGCCTCCTCTTCACAGCCAACACACCCCTTGTACCCGGGTCTGTTATAAAACACTCATACAAGAGTGCCCCTACGACGACAGATCACGATATTGCTTTCTAAAAACTCAGAGAAAGTCTGAAGGTTTTTTGGAAAGATTTTTACAGGTACATGTTGGCGGACTATTTGACATAATGGAAATCATGTAATACTAACATCATCACTCGGGGGCCCCGATATGCGCTTGCACTCAGCCATCTCGACCCCCACGACCCTCTTCCACCACGTCGCCCGTCGAGCATCAAGGCAGGCCGCCAGGACGCTTCGTAGTCGTCAGTTCTCCATGCAAACTCGAACCAAACGACGCAAATTGCAGAGAACTCATCAAAGGGGCCCCGAGTCACAACATTACATATTTATCACATAACGTCATGTTCAAAAAAAAAATAGCATATTATTGGATATTTTCCTCCTCTCTGTAGCTATTACACTACAACTTATAATAACATACCATTACAAATTATATTTACACTCCTATTAATCACACAAAAAGTTGACAAATAATATATTCACTTAGTAGTTTTTTTTATATCGTTACGTTAGCAAATACCTTTTCATTCTATTAGGCATCTTTTTAGGAATTTACTCTATAAAATAGTATATTTTTCACAATATATGGGAAGCTTTCACCAAACTTTCCCCAATGTTTAGACGATTTCGATATCGCTCCATTCTTTGATTACCTAAGCTAGACACCCCTGCCCCTCGGATCTATACCTTGGGTGCAGACAGTAGTCGTCCACAACCTTTCAAGGTAACACGCACTTGTTTTCTACATAGTACTGTGTAGTTTCTAAATTAGTGCTAAGTAGATTATTTTTAACGCGTAAAACATGTTTTGGTGGTCACACACAGGATGGGGATAGCATGACCGGAAATAAGGCTAAAAATGTGGAGGGTAGTGGGATCTTGACCTTACGTAGTAAGGTCGGGGTTAAGTGGGAATCCTGAGCCTAGGTTGCCTAGTTATATTGGGTTGGGCTGTCCTGTAGTGATAACAGGTGGGGCAGGGTGTTAAGATAAATAGGAGGGCCAAGAATTATGCATTTGAAAAAGTTTTTTTGTGAGGGGGAAGGGACCTCAAATGAAAGATAATACACAAAAAACACCGCTACCCAAGAGCCAAGTTCCCACTTCCTTCCTCCAGCCATTAGAGCTCCTCCCACGTCTGTCTAAGCAATTATCTCTCGTTCAATTATTTTTTATCCCCTGGTCTTCCTCGGTTAGACCCTTAACACAACTGAGTGGTGACAGCTTATCTAATCACACACGCCTCTAAAATCCGCCCCCAACCACTGGTGACAGCTTAGTGGATTTTTTTAAAACAAAACTGTGCTTAAAAAAAATTGTCTACATCTAAAAATCAAATTCGGAAATATATCAATGATACATTCATCTCACGAATAAATAAAGCTCTGTACTGCTAATTTGCAATTCATCACGTTTTAGACACAGTTTAAGTTGGAGAAATTCTGAGTCAATTAATCATAGGAACCCATGTAGGACAGGTTAATAAAGTGCAACTACAATTGTGGGAAAGTAATTGATTTAATATTCTAAACAGGGAATCAAAACTATTGTTGTGGAAGTTAAATATTATATAGGAAGGAATCAAAAAACAAAAAAAAAATTAAAATGGTGAACTCTGATAACGACGAAGATGAAACTACGGGAATGTCGTCACCCCACTCCTCGGCTCAGGATACTCTCACGCTTTCCCTTCCCGCACTCTACTTCCAAGGCAATCCCTCAACACCTTCCCAGCCGGGCATCGTCTTCGCCACGGGACTCCCACTACAACCAAAAGAAAAAAACAAGAGGTTATGAAACAACATCATTTAGGACTCGTTCCGGAATTTTTAGGGTAACCTTGAGGTATTAGAGGCAAACAATTTTTTGAACGTCTTGAACAAGTAGCAGTTATTTGTTTCTGGACTACCGTACAGTTGGTTATAATCACGCAATTAAAATTGACATACAAAGCTAGGGATTTTTTTATCGAACTCAAGGGAACTTAAACACGCACCGTATCAAGTCCTTAGGGATGCCCTTATAAATTGGTTTCATATTGAATCTAGCCATAGTAAGCTAGTAGACCAATTTACGAGCCTGGTATAATTACCTAACGAACCAATAAAATCATTCGCAACCAGATTATGGAAAAGTGCTAATGAAACTCGAATACCCGCAGTCAACGACGTTGAAGACCATCTGCGTGGTAAATTACTAGACTTAAGCGATAGCAAGTGGCATCGCAACGCCAACTGCTTTACACTACTCACACACTCCTAATGCGCTTCGGAATACTCGTCGCACTTGGAGCCCGATTCCGGAAAATCTGCACACCTCAGTCTTGCGGCCTTCCCCCACGTCACCAACCCACACATATCGAGATAAGGGTGGTCCGGTAGTTTCGGCAATAATCGACGGGCTGAGAGACAGACCGAGTGACGCAGCCTCCACTTTAGATAAAAATGGCAGGCAGTTATGCTGGTAAAGCGCTGTGATGTATGTGTTAGGGGTCGGAGCTGCAAGGAAAAGGGAGCGTTGCTGTCACCACTCAACGGGGAGTTTATGGTCTGGTTGAGGTAGACCAAGCGGGGAAGAATGCTTGACTGGGACGGAGGTGTGAGAACTTGACCCTACTGGGTAGAGTCGGGGCAAAGTAGATAATCCTGAGTCGAATAAGAATCCTTTTATTATAATCCACCCTGTTTGAGATACATAATGCAATCAACTAAGGAGGCCAGACAGACAGGCGGGGTGATGTCAGTGATTAACATGTGATGTCAGTTGCATGGAAATGGGCATATTTGCCTAATGAGGACGATATATGACATGGCATAGGTAATGATATTACAATTGATGCAGTTTGAAATATGAGATAATTATATCATAATGTGCAGTGCATAGATAATTAGAGGTTAAGGTGTGATGAGCACAAATCCTTGTTACAAATTATGATAAAAGTATACATTGACAAGAGTACATTGATAGATAGTTAGTGCATAAGAGAGTGCAACAGTAGTGGTAATTAAGAGCTTAGTTGATCATGTTATGCATTCTTAGATGAGCTAATTTATACTTATAAATTAGATAATGACATAATTGTTTGTACTCACCCTTATCTCGTGCTGACGTAACACACCTTAGTAACAACACTGTTTTTAGCTGATAACAAGGGGGTGGGGATGGAGAGAGGAGCCAGTAACAACTGTATACCATTAGAAGGAAGAGGCTACCAGTAACAACTGTATACCATCAGAAGGAGGAGGCTACCAGTAACAACTGAATGCCATAGGAGGGGTGTGATCACTACAGTAACAACTGGTAGATCGGAGGTCTGGAATAGACTGACTTTACAACAGGCAGATGCCCAGTTTATATACTGCTCAAAAGAGCCTAATTGTGACGTCGTTAGCTTTATTTAATAACATGTTTTGTTAAAATAAATGAAACTATTAATTACCTTGTTGACCAAGATATATCCTGAATGTGATTTGAAATAGATTAGGTATTGGCTTTGAAGGAGGCATAATTATGTTTGGACAAGACAAATATACTTGGGACTAAAATAATGTTTTAATATGTTTCTAAGAAATGAATTGAGTTATTTATGGAAGGAGTTAAGCGCCCTAGAACAGATAAACCTCCTCCATTGGGTTATGAGTTGTCAACTGACCATACTAATCTGCACACATTAATCAACACAATCATTTCCATGGCTATATTTAAATCATAATAGGCAGCCAAATTCAGGATTTACACACATTCCTATCACGGTGATAGCTTACCTAGTATGGGTATTCCTGTTTCTTGTCTACTTCTCATCATTAAACTCAAAACTATCTCGATCAAGTTACACTTAATATTCATGCCTATTATCCCCGCCGAAAGCTAGGTTACTTCTAATTAATTTACGTAAAAATATTTTTTCTCTCAAATACACATTGACAAAATATAGTAAAATCTTAAAACTAGGACACCACAAATTCACAATCTACATTTTTCCGAATATTTATCAGAATTTTCTTACAAACAGGCACCTACTCGTCGCCAATCTTTTACATTTTTGAAGTAATTAACTACCTTAATGCCCGTGTCTCCTCTACACTATTATATATATATATCAAGTTCATCATACACAAGATTTCATGCTTTTTGTTTCTGCCACAGTAATTCAAACCAAAACCCACGCGAAAACAACCGGATTATTAGTACTCTGTTCTAGGCACTGGTGCTTCAAGGGGATGCATATTTTTTTACTTCATACAAAACCTCCAACAAGATGAATATGGAGCGTCATTAATGTATCCGTCATAACGGCAGTGAAAATAATAACACTGTCGAAGTTGCCATCTGGAATGTGCGCGAACAGCTGCTGGTGGCAGGGCTAAAAAAGGTTCCCAGGGAGCTGTCTTGATTGTGTCCCGCAGGGCGTCAGGGAGCGAAGCCCACAGGGTGCGAATCGTAGCCCTGAGTCGTCACAGATGGCGTTCCCGGAAGCCTTCATAAGCCAGTGGAGGAGGGCCTGGACCCAGGACCTGGACACAGTCGTGCAACCAGTGGCCAACACCTTTACAGAAGTCGCATCGACCCGCACGCAACAATACTATTGCTTTTATTATTATTATCATTTTTTATTATTATTATTGGTTGGGCGGACTTTTTTAGTTTAATTTCTGAATTGTAGTAAATAATAACAATAACACCTACGGGAGTGTTTTCCCGACTAACGAAATCGAGAAATACTATTATATATATATATATATATATAATACTGCGTGCATCAGCTTCTTTCTTCTCAAGCTCCATGCACGCATGTAAAAGTCAGGGGGTTCATTGTCGAGTAGTTGTTGGAAGTCGTGTAATAATAAGGTCCACGTCGTAAAAATACTATTAGTGTCCGAGTCCGAATTTAGAGTTTTAGTAGGGTAACGCAGCGTTAGTGGCATTTTTCACTCGCACATTGCATGCATCAGCTTCTTTCTTCTCAAGCGCCATGCACGCATGTAGAAGTCAGGAGGTTCATTGTCGAGGAGTCGTTGGAAGTCGTGTGATAAGGTCAGCGTCGTAACAATACTGAAGTATGTCGGAAAACAACACAACTCCACAACTCTAGGTCACTGGTTCGAAACCCAGCTACAACCTCTGTCACTGACTGAGCCGATTAACCAACATACTAACTAGATAGCATTGAATCGAGCAGGAATATACTAACTAACTGGAGGCAAATGAGTAAGTGACTCAGGCATGAGTCAACAATAGGACTGATCACAGCTAACTACGACAATGTATCTATATCTCGGATTCAGGATACATGATTAATGTTAATCCCTTGCGACTGTTCACCTTGACACTACTTATGGCATAATGAGGTTATTTGTACAATTACCTATTAAAGAATATAATAAATACTTTGGCCTCTTTAAAGCCATATCTTTGCCATAACTCATTCCCAACCAAACAACCGCCATTGCTATTTACCCATCGCACAATTACATTGCTGTAACACCAAATAGAGAATATTATATAGAACTTAATGATGACGAAATCACTCACTGCAGCCAAAATATTATTACAATTTGCTCCTCAATACGATCAATCAACAAATCACATAAACAATCATGTCTCTACAGCTTGTTCACAGGCAACAAACAATTAATTAATGCTCTCTGTGGTAAAAGGAGTCATATTACATTATGAGCCTACCTTTTTTCACTCCCTCGAAAAATGTTCAGGGCTCAAAGCAACATCCATATAAAAAGTAGGAATCATCTTAGATCTGGTCTCACATTACTTGCTTCACTTAGATTTACTTCACTATAGCTATTTTCAACAATAACATCCTTAATTACAACAATTAGCTATTTTCTGGGTGTTTTCCTGCTCCCCAGGTCGATATAGATCTCTCATTACAAGTAAACAAGTCATTAGATAAATCGTTTTTTCATTAGGAAGATGGGTCAATACGTCACATTTAGGCCTACAGAATTGGGTATATAAACTGGACCTCTGGGTCCAATAATTCAGTTCAGTATTAGGTTCCGCCTATACTACACATTAGGTCCTGCCTGTGTGCCTCTAAAGCAACATACTATAGGTTCTGCCTGAGTATTTTTCATAAAGTTTAAAGTGTTTCATCATCTGTGTGTCATCAGTCTACGATAAGGGTGAGTGCAACTTCATTATTACCATGATCTTAATTACTATAATTTACTAAGCTAAATTAAATTACTTTGGCTCCACCAAAGTAATGAAAGCCTTATTCTATGCATGTCATTAAAAAGACTAACTTCTACTGGTCATAATTACCATTTATGCACTGACCACACGTCAGATGTGGGTAATATATCTCCTCTCTATGAACTGCAAACTGCATTATTTTAATTATGACCTGTGTGTACCTTGTGCGCCAACTGGCAATATCTAAAATACCATATTGTCAAGTGTTATATTCCAATGACTGGTTATCTCAGCCCTAAGCCATGTGCCCACCCCTACAAAACTCGCACACACATTGTAATTAAACCCTCAAACCCTGATTACCTTAGGACTTTAGTCCAATACATTCTGTATCTTCAATTCTCCAGAAGAACTAAATAAAGGAGGATATTATTAGACTCAGGATTATTGCATTAACCCCGACCCTACTCAGTAAGGTCAAGTCCCCACGCTCCCTCTCAAGCCTCACCCATGGTCCCAACTACCCCGTCCGTCTCTCTCAACAAGACGTCTTAAACCCGTTGAGTGGTGGCAGCTCCTCTTCACCCCCCTAACTCCAATCTTGTTACCACCCCCCAGCACTGGTGGCAGCGGTGGGATTAATTTTTTTTTCTTTCTCTTTCCCTCTCCCTCCTTTTCATTTAAGTAGGGATTGGTGTCCATTCCCCCTTTACCGCCTTTTGCACAATTCTGAGTCCAATAACATTTAGGAGAATGTATAGGACGGGTAAATAAATGTCGACTACACTTGTTGGAATTTACGTTTAAATTTAATGTTTTGATAATAGTTAAAAGAAAGAAAAATTTTAAGGGGGCGATTAAATTTGGAAAAGTGTTAAAAGTTTTACGAAAAAGGGAAAATGGTGGACAATGATAGTTTGGAAGAGAGCCACTCCTCTGGTTTGCCGACTACTGGCCATCCCGCGGCGCCCTTGGACATGCCCTCTTCCAGTCCCACACCGTCACCCTTAGTGGCGACTCCCGATCTGCAAACAAACGAAAAAACCCATGCTATTCATTTCCAAAATTTAGGCCTTGTTCCTGAATTTTCAGGCTCTCGAAAGGGCATCAGGGTGAAACAATTCTTTGAAAGATTAGAACAAATAGCAGTCATTAGCTTGTGGACTACTGTACGATTGATTATTGTTACTAAACTCAAACTCACAGGGGACGCTAGGGACTTCGTATCTGAATGCCAGGACTTAGTTGATGCACCGTATCGTGTCCTTAAGGATGCGTTGATTAATTGGTTTCATCGGAAATTATCACACACGAAGTTAGTAGACGATTTTACAAGTTTAGTGCAATTACCAAACGAACCAATCCAAGATTATGCAACTAAGTTATGGATTAGTGTCAATCGGACTAGAATACCTGCAGAGAACGAAGCCGAACAACGAATGCGCGGAAAATTGCTAGATGAACAGTTATTATCACAGTTTAAAAAGGGCATTTCAGGGAACATAAAACGCGCGGTCATGATGGGTAAGCCAGCGTCATATCACGAAGCACTCGCGATGGCATTACTTCAAGAGGAGATTGAAGAATCACTCGCTCAACAATTCCTCGAAATCCATGCAATCTCGGATTCTCCTCATAAATCTCCTGCACTCTCCCGGCGGAACAAACGTGATAGCTCCCCCCTACCTCCCCCCACAACAGACACGTCAGTTCAGGCACTTGATTCAGCCACTTCTTCTCTCGTCTGTTTCCGTTGTAAAGGGTTAGGACATCTCTCAAAATATTGTGCCACCCCCAGGACGTATTCGGCCCTTCCCGCGGAAATGTCTCAGCATTTGTCACAATTCCCCCCTCAAAATTCACAACAATTTCCCCACTCGCAGCAACTTGCTTCTGTCACTCCACAGAATTCTCAGCAACTCGCCATCACACCCCCACAGAATTCTCGGGATTATCGTTTTTCATTGCCCATCCTGCCCACAGTACTGAGTTTAATGTCTAACCAACCAGCGCCCACAATCGACAGCACCTTGGGTACTAAGGACCACATCAATACAATCCTAGCACGTTTGGGTAAAACACATGCCAGGGACACTCCTGTCCCCTTACAAATTTGGGCCCAACACCTGGAGCAACTCAATACTCCGAATTGGTATGAGGACACGACAACTCACTATGCGGGAGGTTCTTTCATTCTCACAATTATGTTTATTATCACTACAGTCCTCGTGTGGAAATATCGGGCACCACTCAAAGTGTGGTGTTGCTCTCGGCGCACACTCCCACCAAGCGCCCCTCCCCCACACCACTATGTCTTAGTGGCACCTGATAACGTTAATCGTGCTCAAGCTGAAGCCTTGGAGATGCGTGCGATTACACACACGGCGCACATCAACGAACAACCATTGTCACAGCCTCCGGCTTACGCCACGTCTCTGACTACACGCCGCACGAATGTCCCCTCTCGGCCTAACCAGGGTGTTTTTTCACAACCCACACACCCATTGTACCCAGGTCTCGTATAAAAGTTCACCATCGTGGGAACTCACAAGGCAGACTGATCATGCACTTTCTTTCCGGAAACTCAGACACAGTCTGGAAGTTTTTGGGAATTTTATTCTAGGTACACGACTACGACAACAAAGAATTACAAAAACACGGAATGAAAAATATAAAAAATGAAAGACAAATGTATATATCAAGGACACTTACCACCTACTCGGTGTCGGTGTCACTATCGCACACCACCCCCAGGCGCCGCGACGCAGCGCTGCGCACCCAGTGGGTGGCCCGTCGCGCCGCCAGGCAGGCCGCCAACACCGCCTCGTGATCGTAACCGTACAGGTCCTCCCAGTGGAGACACAACTCGGAGAACACGTCAAGGGCACTATTCAACATATTAATTGTTACAATTAGGAAACTATTTTTAATTAATTCACATTTAGGGTATCATAGGGTTTAGATATTAATCATTTGATTTAGATAACTATATCATATTTTCAAGTTAGGTTATCAATATGTGCCAAACCATTGTCACTTTCACTCATTCTAAAATTAAACTTCTTCTTCCTGGTGCTGACCTTCGCCCTGGTAACATCATCAGTGGCACTGCACAAACCTTAGTATAACATCTTCAGTCTATGTGCAGCCCTAGTGTTACAATCAGGTGTAGTGCTCAGTGACTTATATTATTTACACATAACAAACAACTAGGTGACGGGATTACTTTGGATTATTCTGTTTATCAAGTTACCATTCCAGGTACAACAGAATATATTGTCATAGCTAATGACAAGTATACAATTATTCAATTATTATTACTAGTCCTAAGTGACAACAAATGCAATTTTATACTCACCTTGTTTCGACCATGTCTGTTTCTGGTTCGATGTAATTCTGGAATGAGCTACTGGGCAGCTTTGTGACTTTCACCCTGCTCTTCTGTTTAGCTTAACGGTATTTTTCCGTTTATTTACAAACTCTCTAAACTCGAGTCAATGGAGTGGACCCCTACTCATTGCTCTCTCCACTCTTACAAAACACTTGTGTTTGCCTGGCTAAACGGACAGTAGACTCAATCGAACCCCCCCCCCCCCCCCCCCCCCCCCCCCCCCCCCCCCCCCCCCCCCCTAAGGATTTGCCATGCGAGATTGCATCTTAGGCAAATCCTTGTAACAAGTCATAACTAACTTCTGTTTTTTCCAAACTTTAGATTTCGGGACGTCCAGAGTTGGATCCCGCGGGTCTTAGTTTGGGCACAGGAAGATACGGAATGGAATCCGATCGGATCTACCGATCAATGCATGACGGATTTTCAGCCCCCTTGGGTAACCGCAACGAGACGGCAAAAAAAAGCCCTCCCATCGCTGCGCGATTTGCAGGGTCTATGGGCATGATCACCTGACCTACCGTCATGACCTGCATCTTGCTCATCCACCGCCCGGGGACGGCTTGCCGCAACGACGCCATCAATCACGACTACAGCGGCACGTCCACCCTTCCTCAGGAGATCCTCGCCTCTATCTCTCGGCACCCTCTACGCCGTTTCCAGGGTCAACTACCCTCAAGTGTACGAACAGGTGCGCGTTGGCTGTTACGCGCCTGTTTTTTGTACCACGCTCGCTATGGAAACAGCATCGATGGAGTTATCACCACACAACCCGATTCTACGCCTACACTGTCACCCGCCCCCCTCGCCGGACGCCCCCCGGTCCGTCGCAGTCCTCGCTCACCACCAGCACGGCACCTGCGACGACCCGGCACCCCCTCTGGAGGACTCCGCCTCGGGCCTCTCGGGAACATTCCGGCAGGATAACCCCCCCCCCTACGGCCCCGATTTCCCTGAATCAGCATTAGCCGCGGCACCACAATGGACCCTGTGGTTCTACAGCCGTTTCCTATGAGAGGATTACCCGGCGGCTCCCTGGGCCACTGAGCCTCATAACGAGGACGCTGTACTCCACGTGCCTTTCGGCCCTATTTCCCCCCTTCCTAACGAGGACGATGTGCTCTACGTGCCTTTCAGCCCTATACCCCCCCTATATCCCCCTTTCCAGAATCTTCGGTACAGCCAATCATCGAGTGAAACAAACATTGTGAGAACACTTTTGGCTGCAAACGCATTTAGAACACTCTGTGTAGTGATTTTCATGATCTTATCTTTGTTTAAGACATTATTCACTAAAGAAATCATTTACTTAATTTTTTTTGCATACCTTAGGGTATTTTCTCTTTTGGCTCTCTTGTTTTGTTGAATTTACGTTACGGTTTTGGGGTATATTTTCTGCTTTGTTTTCACAGCTCACCACCACATCTACGACGGGATGACACAAGTTTCCTTTTTTTTTCTCTGTATCGCCCTTCAATTTTTTTTCAGGATCTCCCATTTCCGCGCCCCCCTTTTTTCTCTCTCTCTTTTAGTATTCATATACTCTGTTGCATCACCTTCATTTCTTTACATCTGTTAAGCTTACTGGAGTGTCACCTTCACCACCCATAGATTTTGCTCTCTCTATCTTCCTTTTATCACCTCCTCAATACCCGTGTGTTTGACGGCCTCTTGCAATCTATAAGGGGTCGAAAGCCTGCCTGACAGCCACTGACACGCTTTAAAAAGCTGCAAGCTAGTGTGACTGCCTCTCTACAGTTATTGTTTACCCTCAGTTGCCTTTCGCCATTTTCACATGTCCCTTCCTCCTTTTGAGCTTAACTTTGCTGTATTCCTTCGGGATACATCAAACTCGAGGGGGCCGAGGTGATGTTCAGGGCTCAAAGCATTCCATATAAAAAGAAGGGATCATCTTAAATCTGGTCTCATGGTGGGGGGTGGTTTTTATGTTCCCTGTGGAGAGGGTTTATTACCTTATGAAGCAAATGAAGCTGCCACCACCTCAACGTGTTTATTGTCTTGTCGAGGATCGACATAAATAGGGGTAGAGCGAGGGGTTTGAGGCGTAGAATGGAGGGGGATGGGATCTTGGACTACTGAGTAGTACCGGGGTGATTTGTGCTTACTAGAAGAAGTTCCCTTTTTTGTGTATCGTGAGGTAATATTCGGACATAGTCAGGTGTTATGTAATGTTCTGGTCAATAAGTTTTTTTAGAAATGCATTTATTATTCAGTTGCAAGACATGACATAATAATGACAATAATGAAATAACCGTTTTACTTATAATAATATACCTTTAACTAAGTGCCACAAAAGGGGCGTATAACTTAGGATAGACCTGCATCAAAATGCAGTGTGCTACAAGATAAGATCAATTAAAATTAACACTATGCAAAGAGCATATTTGAAGATGACATGAAATTAACTGGTGAAGCCAAAGGTCTTTTGGTGAAGCCAATTAATTATTATAACTTAATTAATTAACATGTTTGGTACTCACCCTTATCTCGGACTGACACTGACGTTTTATTGATAACACTGAATTTATACGTATTCACAGAGAGGTGCCGAGTACATAGGTGGGAAATTTGTGGTAAGTTAGGGAACCAGGAGCTTTTGTCCGTAGTAGAAGGGAGAGCCACCAGGAGCTTTTGTCCGTAGTGTTTAGGTAGAGGTTAGGGTTACCAGGAGCTTTTGTCCATAGTTTTTTAGAAGGGGGGGAGGGAGCTGCGTGGGAGCTTTTGTCCGTAACAGTTTCGAAGGAGCACGTGGGAGCTTTTGTCCGTAATGCTTAGTGCGGGATCGATGTCCGTACACTGACTGATTTGTTTGGGGCAGGTGCTCTCTTTATATACTAATTGAGAGTGGCCTAAAAGTGACGTCAGGTCCTATCTTCCCTGTGTATAAGAATTGTTATTGTAAATCCTGAGAAAGTGATGATTGACCTTGTGTACAGGAAGATGCTAGAATTAGTGATATTTTGTAATAATATGTTATTGACAAAATATCAGCTATAGTGTGTTGAGTTTAAGTATGATGAATAGCTATACTAGCTTTACTGTAAGAATGTAAATTTTAAGCTAGATCAAAATATAAAATGGGTAGAAATAGTATAAGCTTGTAGCATTGAGCCCTAGAACATCACCCTGTCCTCCGCGAGTTTGATGTATCCCGAAGGAATACAACAAAAACTGGGGATCCGTAAAGAAAAGAAGAAAAAGAATGTGAGAGGGCGAAAAGCGACAATTAGGGAGACGGGGACGCGAGAGACAGACAGACAGTTCGCAAACAGGCTTACGAACGATTACCGTTCACCATTAGCCGTCAGACAACCAGCTTGCGACCGTTAAGAGTGCGCCAGAGGCCAGCAGACACTTGGCTTGCGACTTGTTAAGAGTGCGCCAGAGGCCAGTAGACACATTCTAGCGGGTAGTGATGGAGGGGCGGTATTCCCGAAAGGAAAGGCGAAAGGTGGCAAGGGTGACGTTTCCACGCGAGAGAGGGGCGCAAAATCATAAAAAAGTAAAAAAACGCGAATTTAAGAGAAAAAACGCGTCAGTCAGTCAGCCGGAGATGAGGCGAGCTCCGTAAGAGATAAGCCAGCCACAGCTGTAAAAATAAAACAACATATTAAATGGTAGAAAAAGAAACAAGAGCATAGAGCAAGTAATGAAACAAGGTAACACTAAGAATATCATCGTGAAAATAGTGAAGAAAACCAGTAGAAACAATAGAGTCACTCAAAATCGAATGTTCCATATTGATGTCAAAGATTATTGAATGTTCATTTCACTCGATCACTTGGGGTGAGTCAGCACTCACTTGGGGTTGGCGAGTCAGCCAAGAAAGAGACAGGGGCAGGGGGTTCCATACATGTCTCAGCCCAGTCCATCGGGTCGGATTCCCAGGGGAGTGTCGGCGATCGGGGGGGGGGGGGGGGAAGTGGACATCGGGGTGACCGGCCAATGCAGCATCGCATATTGTTGATGCGACAGCTGAGGGTCCAAAGACAGAGCCAATGCCGGAAGGTCGGGGCCATAGGGCGGCGTGGCGCAGCCCGAATACCCACGAGGAGGGGCTGGCGTCGGTTTCCATCCAGGTACCAGGGGCCAGGGGTAGACCGTCGGCGGGGCCGTTGGCGGGGAGTCATCTATGTCGATGACCTCGACGAGTTGAGAAATTGGCCGACGAGTGGGGGCAGCGGGCGTTCGGACGCCTATGGGAGCGTCGATAGAGGCGCCGTAGTGCACAAAGTATAGGCAACAATTGCGCAGCAACCAACGGACGTTCGTCCGTTGCGTCGTTGAAAGTTCCGAGCCCAGCCGGAGGTTGGGGCGTTGCAACACTCGTTCCCGCAGGTGCTGGGGAAGTGCCAGGTTAAGCACCTGGACAAGGCGCCGGAGGCGCGCCTGGGGACGCATTCTGGGGACCGGAGACCCCAGAGGCAGGTGGTCCCGGTGCAGGGCGTGGAGGCAAGCCGTGACCTCGTGACCTATGCATCGACAGATTATGCAGAGAGCCGTTTGCGGACGCCGGGGTGCCGGGAACGCACGCTGGGGCGCAGGATGTGCATGCGCAACCCAGGCAGGTTGGAAGGCGTCCAACGCAGCTTCAGTGGAACCAACGGGGTCCCAGGAGGGTCCCTGTCTAGCCCACTGTAAAGAGTGCGGTGGCCATAGCCCGTCGTCCATCATAGTGCAACGAAAAAACAAGAAAAAATCAGTTCAACATGATGATAAGCCACCGGCGCAAAAGTCAAGTAGCTGATTGCATTCTAAGTTTCCCAATAGTATAGGATGGTCTGTAGTTGCACTATATGACTGGTCATGTTTCATACATATTGTGCGAGGAAAAATTTAACTCACGTCAATACTTGCATTGTGCGAGTATAAGTTACTCAATGCACTAATCTTATCGCAAGGTAAATCGGGAAATACCGTTATGAAGCCGGCAGGCTGACTGTGTGAAAGTAATTACAAAAGTGACCAGAAGAGCCTGAGAGCGGCCACACTCTGATCACACCAGCCATGCCGTTCACAAGGTAAGTATTAAGTTTTCATAAATGTCACTATTTCCAGCTTGACTTGAAGTGTGTAAAATAACTTCTTAAATTGTAAAATTTAATATTACGTAAATTCAATTACTGATAGTAATTACAATGAGGGAACATTACCCCACAAGTCATGTAGTAAAAAATATAATAATCATACCTGTATGTAAGATTGTAGTAATAGAATATCCACCACCAAGGTGTGTTATAATCCCACTGAATATAACTTGTTAATAAAACAAAATGAAATGCACACGTTAAAGACAAGGCTGCTCACTAAGAGGTGCCTGAATAATAACTGCAAGAGCTAGTAAGATTGTCAAGCTCGTCCCAGAGGGGTACGGTAAAATAAGTTTTCTATAATCTATAAATAAAATAGAGAAAGCGAGATAGGACAGGGAGTGTCCTTGCTGTTAAAAATTTAGCCAAATAATAGAAATTTCTGTAATATTGCAATATTTAAAAAATTTAGACAACTTAATCAAATGATTTATATAATTAATATTTAGTGCCCTGGAAAAATTTGCCGCAACGCGACAATTGGGATTGGCTTTTCGAAGCGCCCTCGTGTGAACACCTTGTTCGGGGGGGAGGGCCCGTTGATGCCTTGGGCCATTCGTGGTGGTCCCTGGCAGACGTGTAGGCAAGCCGTGACCTCGTGACCGTGCATGACAGATTACGCACGAGCCGTTTGCGGACCCGGGGTGCCGTGAACGCACGCTGGGGACTCAACATCCACTGGGGGACGTCGAAGTGCCGCCGCCGGGGTTTGGGTGCCCCTTTTGTGATAGCGATCCGAGTAAGCGTTGTGGCCCAAATGGGGGGTAAGTTGATTGTAAACGTACCGTATCCTTTTCCCCTGAAAAATTTTTAAAAAAAATTCCGGACTGGGGCCGGGTTTTTGGGAAAAGAAGGCAGTGGTGTTTTGAGAGAAAAAACATCTGATTATAAAGCCCCGGGTCAAGGGGTGTAGCCGAATAAGGGCACCCGCATTTTTCCCAAAGAAGTAGAAGCCGCATCGCAGAAGGGAAGTGTGTCCGAGTCGGGATCGGGTCGCATAAAATCATAAATTTTAGCTTAAAATTTAAAATCAAAACCCCCGTCACAAAATAATAATAATACATTAATATTCTAACACCTTAGTCACGGCATCACAGGCATCGTTAGCTATGGTCCATGTACACAAATTCTTACTAAGAAATTAGACCCCCCCCGGTCAGCTGTGTGTTGTGTAGCTGTCACACACTTCACCATGCAACTGACCGACACAAATCAAACTAACGACGGAATTAAATAAAATGTCACGGGCAAACACCTACTATTCTACGTACTAATAATCAAAAACTTCATACCACTCATCTTTGGGTTTTGGCTCCACTCAAAATTTGCACACGACGGGTACCCAACAATTTTTACGAAAACTAAGGGAATGTGCCTGAACATGGTTATTGTAAAGATCGCTAATCTCCCCACACGAAAGTGAAGGCTTAAACACTGACGTTTACATGTAAAAGCCGGTGAGTTGCTGCTCTTAATGCCGAATTCGGGGGCGAGAGGCCTTTTGGGCAGCAAGTTCATACACTGCATTTGCTATCACGTCCTTTGCGGTTTCCCCTCCCATTGTATACCAAAAAACTCGTGGAAAGGGTGAGGCACATACACATCTCGAGGTGACCCCCCCCCGGCACGGGGGGAGGGTACCGGAGATAACAACTCCAAGACTATACATTTTTAAGCGCACTAGCCCCCACCATGGACAAACGCGGGACACCAGGTAAATTTTTGCAAAAAATTCAGCGCCGACTTTCCTTTAGGTAGATTTTGACACAGCGATAGACAATGAAAACGGACTCTACTTAATTGTTTTCATTAGATTCGCGAGTTTTGAGAATTTCCATTTTTAGGAAAATTCCCGGGACCACATTTTCG
Organism: Sweltsa coloradensis; assembly: GCA_024449915.1. Lineage (NCBI taxonomy): Eukaryota > Metazoa > Arthropoda > Insecta > Plecoptera > Chloroperlidae > Sweltsa > Sweltsa coloradensis. The sequence goes on along the minus strand of JAMZAV010002853.1, from coordinate 79,794 downwards.
ACGCGCGCCCAGCTACCTACGGAATTTCCGGGCTAAAAAATTACTACACAATTTATTTGCACAATTAAGCACTTTGGAAGAACAAAGGGAAAATCAAAAAAAATAGAAATTGTGGTAACCCACTGACCCCATTTAAATTCGTTAATTTTGAATTAGGTAAACGAACAAATTTAAAAAACCAACGTTGATTAATTATGAATTGATTACACAAAGCAGGGTTTTCCACAATAATTACCTTCATTTAAAAACTTTACAGATATCAGCGCACGTTTATTTCTCAGCCGCACTTTCAGTTACGTTACTTAAAGTACACATGCATTCGCTCCACACTCAGATTGTTCACTCTAGGCGATCATTTGACACTCACTGGCAATAAATTCAACGGCTATATTTAAATCATAACGGTCGGCCAAGTCTATCCTTGGGGACTTTTCCCTTCTTAGCTAGGTCCCCCATTTTTAGTCCCCCCGTCAATATAAAATAAAATCATCTTAACTATTTTAATTACCACTCCTTTCAACAGTTGAAAAAATCCCATCTTTTTAGCTATTTTTTTTTTCTTGCAAAAAAGTTTGAAAATTGAACGTAAATAACTTCTCCCGTTTTTCACTCCCCCACTCTGGGTGTGTCATTTTTTTCACAAGACAGGGGTCGAACCCTGCCCAACCCTTCAGCTTATAATCCACCGGATCAATGAAAATAAAAATTTTTTTTTCTCTTCCCGTTTTTTTCTCGGGCCCCTCGGCGCACTCACGACCGTTCGTACGCACGCGGCTCTTAAGCCCAGGTAACGGGAAAACTCGGAATCCCTTACTAACCAATTTATGCGTTTTTTTCAACCCCCCTCTCATTTCTTATTTTAGGTAAAATAAAAAAAACCCTTTTACTTTACCTTTTATTATAAATAGTCGCCCCAGTTTTTTCCCTTTCTCACTTATAAATAGTACGCCCCAGGTTTTTACAAGATTTTTTCACTTTAAAATTTTTGGCTCGCGCGGTCTCAGTCCGACAGCGGGGTTCACGCTAATAGGATATGGACAATTTTTTAAAGCACCAGTGTCCTTTTCACTTTACAATGGACTTGAGCTTGACCCATCTGACAGCCCTTTTTTTCCCGTAAAAATGACTTTTTTAAGCAATTTCAAACTTTTAACAAATTGCTAACACTGGGCCCCCATCCGAAGCAGTATACTTTTACAGGAATACTTCAACAAAAAATTTACGGAAGGAATCATATTTTATCTTTTCAAGCAAAAGACATCCGCCCCCCTTTCCCAACAATCTTTTATGTACACTTCCCCCGGACACCCATCTACCCCTCGGGCCCTAGATCCAAAAAAAGCCCCGATAGAAGCAGTTGGGAAAAATTTTCAAGTGGTCTTTGGGACACTAAATCAAAAGGGGGGATTTAGAAGCAATAAACCAAGAATCAAGTCGATATCTACTACTACACAGTCCGTACTGCACTTAAAGCATGATCAGATTACGAATTTCTGACCATTTCTCAGACCGGAAAACAAAATACGAAAGATATCAAAGAGTTGGGGGGAACTCTGGGGAATTAACGACCCTATCAAGAATTAGGATCACAGCTCTAGATGGAAAAATGGACCATACTAAATTTTTAACTTCACTCTATATTATCAAGCAAATTTTAGATCATCGAAGGACCTTAATGAGTTACGTGCAGATATTGAGAATTAGAAAAATGCTATCCAATTTAAACCCCCCTTAATAGGCTATCCTCTATTTTTAACCCCCACCAGTTTTTAACAAATGCTGTGGGCCATTGAACCAAAACCCCCCTTCCCGGGCACTACTTTTCACCCACTCACTATAGATAAAATGTATCTGTATACTTATAGCAAAAAGGTCCATATGGCCGCCTAGGCAAACAATTACGATATTTGTTAAAATACCCCTCAAAGAGATAATCGTTATTTTTTAGGCTACAAAATTTACTCCTTTTTATGTTCGGCCGAATCTCAAACAGCCGTCCAAATGTCGGACCCTTTTAAATTTTTGGGAATTACTCCCGGCGGGGAGATTTTGTTGAGATGCAGGAAACGGGGCCTAGCCTTATGTTCTAAAACCGTCCCCCAACAATTTGCGCCCCAGAGAGCAATCTATAAACGAAACAGCCTCCTGCCTTTTTCGGTTTTTTCAATGGGAACAAGGGAATTAATTCGCACCCCCTGTGAAAATTTGGGATACCCCGCTTCACTCTGTTTTTACAAAAAACCGAAGAAAATATCTGGTTAATTCATCTGAGGAATTTTTGACTATCATATGCCCTAACCTATACCCAAAATGAACGACTTCGCACATTATCTTTCTGGGACCGGTTTCCCCTGTTTTAACAACGTGTAGGGCCCATGGGGACGTTTTTTTTTCTGGAGCCATATGAGCAACGTCACATTTCACTAGGGGTATAACATTTACAGTTCCCCCCCTCCCTACTGTGCTACAATTATTGTCTAATCACTCAACGCCTACCATAGACAACACCCTGGGCACTAAAGATCAGATAAAAGAGATTATTTCACGACTCGGACAGACACAAAGAAGAGATGCTGCCATTCCTCTACAAGTATGGAGTCAACACCTCGACCAACTCACGGCACCTACATGGTACGAAGCACCTACCACTCACTGGGCTGGTGGATCTACACTCCTCGTAGTATTGATTTTTCTTATCACAATCATTGTATTGTGGAAATTTCGAGCATCACTCAGGGAATGGTGTTCCTCCCGTCGTAGGTTACTCCCGAGCGCCCCCCCCCCTCCACTCACCCTCACCATTATGTGATAGTGACGCCGGAGAATAATAAACCTGCGCGTAGCGAGGCTCTTGAGATGCGTGCACTCACGCAAGCTTCACATCAAGAGGCCCCCCCATCCTACGCCCCCTCGCTCCCGACTCGAGACACAGCTTCCACTTCTCGAGATGCGACTTCTACTTCTCGGAATAATGCGGGTGCCTTCATTCGGCCTACACACCCGTTGTACCCGGGACTCTTATAATCATGTCCTGTTTTCTTCTAAAAGAACAGTACACTCTCAACGACGACCTACTGCCTTCTTTCCGACAACCCGGCCCCAGTCCGGAAGTTTTTGGAAAATATTTTTCAGGGAACATGGATACGGTACAATTCACAATCAACTTACCACCATTCGGGCCACAACGCTTACTCGGAGTCGCTGTCACAGGCGACGCCCAATGCCCAGGCGGCGACGCTTCGACGTCCCCTAGTGACGGCTCGAGACTGCAAGGCGGCCGCCCGCACAGCCTCATGATCATATGGCCGAAGGCATCGCACGGGCCCTCCGCCCCGAACAAGGTGTTCACACCGGAGGGCGCTTCGAAAAGCCACTCCCAGTTGTTGCAGATTGCTGCAAATTCTTCCAGGGCACTAAATATTGGTTATATAAATCATTAGATTAAGTTATTCTAGATGTTTTTAAATATTGCAATATTATTTTGAAATTGCTATTATTTGGCTAAGTTTATAGAAAGCAAGGACGATCCCTGTCCTATCTCGCTTTCTCTATTTTATTTATAGATTATGTTTTCATAGAAAACTTATTTCACTTTACCCCTCTGGGACGAGCTTGACAATCTGACTAGCTCTTGCAGTTATCATTCAGGCATTTCTTAGTAAGCAGCCTTGTCTTAACGTGTACACATCGTTTTGTTTTATTTTTACAATTTAACAAGTTATATTCAGTGTGATTATAACACACCTTGGTGGTGGATATTCTATTACTACAATATTTCATACAGGTATAATTATTATATTTTATACAACATAATTTTAGAGTAATGTTCCCTCATTGTGATTGTTATAAGCTATAGAATGTCTGTAATATTAAATTTTACAATTTAAGAAGTTATTTTACACACTTCAAGTCAAGATGGAAATAGTGACATTTATGAAAACTTAATACTTTACTTTACTGTTAGACCACGTGCTTCCCTTATTATGGTTTTAACAAACTATAGTGCAGAGTAAAATAAAAGTGGTCCACACCTGTTTTCACATCCTCCTATACCGCGACAGCGAGGTAGGGGTGATGACATGGGGAAAACAAGGTGATAAGTAGGTAACGATAATTTTCCTTTAATTATCTATGGCTTCTGAAAATCCATTCGTTGTGTGTAAACATTCAAGTAATGCTTAGAATGTCTCATTGAATTCAAATATTTGAAATGGAAAGTCGTTTCCTAATAATGTGATTTGAAATAAAAATGTTTATGCATTTGACACCAGTTTAGAAGTAAAGCATTTTTTTTTTATTTTGGTTGTACACGCAAGTGTTTTTTTTTCTTTCTATTGGTTAAAAAAAAATTCTTTACCCAAGGCTTAAAAATGGAAAAACGTGTCATCCAGTCCTAGATATGGTGGCGAGCTGCGAAAATAAAGCAGAAAATAGATACCAAAACCGTAATGTAAACTAAACAAAACAAGAGGCCAAAAGAAAATACCCTTAAACATGCAAGGAAAAATAAATGAATAATGTCTTTAAACAAAACAAAGATTAGAACATGAAAATCACTACACAGAGTGTTCGAAATGCGTTTGTAGCCAATAGTGTTTTAGAATGTTTTTGTTTCACTCGATGATTGGCTGTACCGGAGATTCTGGAAAGGGGGACATAGGGCCGAAAGGCACGTGGAGCACAGTGTTCTCGTTAGGAGGCTCAGTTTTCCAGGGAGCCGCCGGGTAATCCTCCCAGGGAAAAAACGGCTGTACATCCACAGGGTCCATTGTAGTGTATCGGTCAACGCCGACTCTGGGAGGTCGTGGCCATAGGGAGGAGTAATCCTGCCGGAATACTTCCGAGAAGCCCGCGGCGGAGTTTTCCAGAGGAGGTGCCGGGTTGTCGCAGGTGTAGTGCTGGCGGCGAGCGATGACCGCGACGGACCGGGGGGGCGTCCGACAAGGGGGGTGGGTGACACTGCAGGCGTAGAATCGGGGGTGGGTGTGTTGACAATTCCGTCGATGCTAGCGCCGTAGCAAGCGTGGTACAGGAAACAGGCGCACCTGTTTGTATACTTGAGGGTAGATGATCCCGGAAACGGCGTAGGGTGTGCCGAGAGAAAGAGGCTAGGATCTCCTGAGGAAGGGAGGTCCTGAGCGTCTGGACGTGTCTGCTGCAGTCGTGATTGATGGCGTCGTTGCGGCAAGCCGTCCCCCGGCGGTGGATGAGCACGATGCAGGGTGTGATGGCAGGTCAGGTGATCATGCCCATAGAGCCTGCAAATCGCTCAGCGACGGGAGGGCTTTAGTTGCCGTCTCGTCGAGGCTATCCAAGGGGGCTGAAAATCCGACATGCGTGGATCGGTAGATCCGATCGGGTTCCATGCCAGGTCCTCCTGTGCCCAAACCAAGTCCTGCGGGATCCAACTCTGGATGTCAGACATCTAAAGTTGCTCAATTTCCTGCATAATATCTATAATTGTAGCTTCTAGCTTACGAAACACCAAAGTTATTCCAAAAGTGTAACCAAGTGCGTTACGAAGGGTTGCGTTCACGAGTTTTAACGGTATTTCTAGATTTTTTAATTTCCCATTTCCTATTCCAATTAATCTATCAATTTTTTGAATATCTGCTGTATTATGTTCAATTCGTCTTACTCCTTCCTTAATAAATGAAACCTGTTCCGTCATCAAATGCCCTAACGCCTGATTGCTTTGGGTAAGCGCTGTAAACCGTGTATTAATTCTTTCTTAGTCCTTAGTATCCATTGTTCCAAATATGAACCTCATTACATGTCCTACTCCATCTATTATCGAACGTTGTGCGCGATGCTCTTGTGGTGTAATAGTACCATGAATTATATTAAGGCGTTCTGTAGCCTTATCTGCTTTCTGTAAAAGAAACTGAATTTTGGATCCACGGTTATTATTCATTTATTTATTATTTATCACTAGGAAAACGCTTAAGTCCCGCCGCGTTGATGGATGAGCGTATTTTTTTTAAACGAAAAAAGCATAAAATTGCGATTTTTTTAATAGAAAATTTTTCGATCGCGCTCAAATTTCACACAAATATTTTAATTCATAGAATTAAGGTTCTGTTAAAAAATCATCACAATCGGATAAAGCATGTAGGTGTTATAAGTCGGAGAATGTTTACAAATTTTTAAAAATCGTAAAATTGCAATTTTCATAAGAAATAATTTTTCGATTCCGCTCAAATTTCACACGAATATATTAATTCATAAAATTAAGGTTCTGTGAAAAAAATCATTACGATCGAATAAAGCATGTAGGTGTTATAAGTCGAAGAATTTTTTTAAAAATTTTAAAAAAATCGTAAATTGCGATTTTCATAAGTAATCATTTTTCGATTGCGCTCAAATTTCACGTGAATATATTAATTCATTAAATAAAGGTTCTGTGAAAAAATAATCACAATCGAATAAAACATGTAGGTGTTATAAGCCGAAGAATTTATTTAAAAATCGAAAAAAATCGTAAAATTGCGATTTTCATGAGAAATAATTTTTCAATCGATTTTTTCCCTCCGTGCAGTTCTTCGTTCAGAGATTTCATAGACCTCCATAAAATTTCATCTCAATTTGAGTTATGGTTTAGCCGGAATCGTGTTCACAGACACACAAAAATACAAAAAAAAAAAGAAGAGAAAAAAGAAAAAAAAAAAAAAAAAAAAAAAACATTCCGGATTTTTTTCTCCAGTGTAGTGAAATGGAATCTTCGCTTCGCTCGCTACGCTCGCTACGCTCATCCAATTACTATTATTTAGCATTGCTAGCTAGCTTTTACCGCATTTTATACAATAAGTGTTAACTAATCATAACGGATATCTGCGAGCTGGTCGCTCACGTCCTTGTATTTCAATTACTTGCCTGCGTCCTTTAATTTCGTCGTCGTCGTCCTCAAAATCTACAACTTCTATTGGTCTCTCCCCGTTCCTAGCTACAAATCCTAGCTCTTCGTCCCATTTTTCGTCTGCTTTCTCTTATTGATCCAAAGCTTCTATCTCCTCTGCATACTTGCATGGTTTTAACCGATTGGCGTGAAGCAACTGTGTTCCTGCCTTTCCGTACAAATCCTTTATTTTTAAAATAACAGGTGAACAAACCTGAATTATCCTGTATGGTCACGACCACATATTAACTCGTTCTTTACTTTGATTGGTTAAAAATGACGTATTCGCGATATTGTCTTAATGTTACCTAAGATCGTGGAATCTGCTTGCTAAAGTTACTTAAATTCGAGGAATCTTTGCATGGCTCTATCCGGATTCAACTGACTGTTAATGACATCCATCTGTAATTTAATATCGTACAATTCTTTGAATCTGCTCATTACGCTAGTTACATTCCTTACTTTGAATTATTTTGAAATGCTTGTGGTATTTTATCTGAAAACTAAGCTTCGACTTGCTTGTTGTTTCTAAATTCACTTTGCTAAATAGAACGTTGATTTCAGTCTACTACATAGCTCCTTCCTCTATTTAAAAGTTTTCATCGTTATATAAAAATGATAAAACTTTTACGAACTCTAAATTTTATAACACATACCTCTGCACTTATTCCTGTACCATACACATACGTATAACTCGTGTCCATTGCCATTGCCAATATTGTCATAAAACGTTTTTTTCACGAACACTGCCTGTCTTTATTCATTGCGAGAGTTCCACCAGTTCGGTTCGTTGGTAACAAGTAATTCTGTCCAAAAATCGACTTCGTCGTCTATAGCCACACACCATATTTCTCGATTTGGTTAATCGGGAAACACTCCCGTAGATGTAATTGTTATTATTTACTATATTTCAGAAATTTAAAAAAAAATCAGATGTATAATGCAACTACAAGTCCGAGTTTAAAATGTACCCGTCCTGATGGTCTAGTGGTTAAGACGCCTGTCTGGAATGCGGGAGATCCGTAATTCGATTTCCGGTTGGGGCGGACTTTTTTAATTTCTGAATTATAGCAAATAATAACACACCATATTGTTCTTGATAATCACGAGCCTTATACAGATACTGCATTCTGTACTGCAATTCGATCCAAGTTGGGTGGACGTCCATGGGGTCGTGAAGTCGTCGGTCATAAACATGTTTTCTATTGGTATACGAAGAGCTCGTAGGTCTGCGAAAGCAATCAGTCGTCGTACCAAAGTCTCTTGCAGGGCGGCGTAAGAGGGAGTCGTAAAAGTAATCGTTATTGATGATGCGGGAGGTGGGGGCGGTTCTTGCGTCATCACAGGAGTGACAGGCGGGTTTTTCGGAGGTGAATCGTTGATTAAATCAATTGGATCTTCATCAACTGCGGGACGCATCGGGTCTTCAGCTTCGTGTTGGGCTTGCGCGTGCGTGAAGTTTTCAGTAGTCCAACGGGCATTTGGGTACTGTCGTGCTGTAGATGGGGGTTGGTAGTCAGTGTTTGTGCTTCGTCTGCGGATGCCTTTGCGGTGGGGCGCTCGGAGACGAAAGTAAGGGTCGAGCCCTACCTTATGAAATGACGGGGAGGGGAATGAGGAGGGTAGCGCTGTTACCACTCAACTATTTTTAATTAAGTCTCGTTGAGAGAAGACTGATAATGGGGAGCGATAGCAAGCCTGAGGGTAGGACTAGGGAATGGGGCGTGGGGACTTGACCTACCAAGTAGGATCGGATTCAGCAGTATTCTGAATTATAGTGATAAGTTTTTTATTGGTTCAATATTGTTGGGAATACATGATAGAAGAGGTTCGTACATTGACATAATCAAAGGCAGGGTGAGTGTTCAGAGGATGCTTTGTCTTTAGTATGGACCATTAATTAAGATTAGCACATGACATAAAACATAACCAGTGATAATAAACAAGATTGGGTGTTATAAGAGGCAGTATACAGTTGACTGCATTGTGCAATTATGGGTATTGGCAAGATAGGTCGCCGACCGAAGGTCTGGGCGCTAAATACAGATTACGATTAGCAATCAATTAAACATGCATGATAATGTGACAAACAAATAGCAGGTGAAGCCGTATGTTAATTGGTGGAGCCAATTAATAGAAATAATTAGCAAAATAACATGTTTGGTTACTCACCCTTATTTCTGGCAGATGACACACACTAATTTTAAACGGAAGACACTGATGTTTTTTACAAGGAACGAGGTCCAAGTTACAAGAAGCGAGGTCCAAGTTGATGTTGATACAAGGAGCGAAGTCCAAGTACTACTTGCTTCTAGGGAGGATGAGCCTGCCTTTTATACTGTTTTGATTGTGGCCTAAATGTGACGTTTGCCCTATCTTCTAATGTAAATGGTGAAATCTAGAGAAATTAGTAGTTGGCCTTGTGTTCCAGGGAGAAGACTTGGTCCTAGTTGTTTTGCAAGAGTTTTGTAATAGTTTGGTATTTGTTATTGTCAAGTACTATAGTCTATCCAATCTAAGGAGGAGAAGTACATTGACTATAGTATGTTTAATGTTAGAATGATCATTAGATAGGGTTTGTTGCCTAGAGCCCTAGAACATCACCTCGGCCCCCCTCGAGTTTGATGTAGTCCCGAAGGACTACAGCAAAACCCGGGAACGAAAAGGAATTAAAAAAAAATGTGAAAAGGGCGAAAGGCGACAAGAATGGAAGGGAAACAGACACAGTAGCTTGCAGCCGGTTAGGGCGTGCCAGAGGCCAAACAGTCGAGCTTGCAGCCGGTTAGGGCGTGCCAGAGGCTATACAGATTCATTGCTGGACAGGGCCGATGTAGGGAGACCTCAAAGGTGATGAACTGAGGATAGACCCCAATAACTAAAGTGGTCGGTGCGTAAGCTTAGCGTGAGAGTAAATGAAAACGGGGAGGAACCGAAAAGAGACAAGGTGGGGAGCGCGATAGGAAAAATGTAAAACTAAAAGAGGCGGAAAGAAGGAAAGAGAGAGAAAAAAAAACTATGTATGGGGGTGCGTGTGTCATCCAGGCGGAAACAAGGAGCTGAGCTGAAAGAAGATAAAACACAAGTTGCATATAAACCTGACAAATATCGCACGAACAATGAACACAATATACATAAATTCATGAAAGTAAATAAACGTAAATGAGTATGAACATGTAACTATGTAACCCAAAACCGATTCGGACAATTTGTGACGAATGTCAGTGAAGCACAAGGTATAGATGTATACCGCACCAAATGTTAATACACAAAAAGTACATGAAATGCATGTTGCTCATTGATGGCTGCGCGCGTAACGAAACGTCCTGACGCGGAAACATGAAGGGGGGGGGTATCACTGCAGGTCGCACAGGGGCTAATGTCTAGGCTGGAACGCCGGAAGGAGTCGGTAAAAAACACGCAGGTTGACGGGGGACGTCGTCACCAGGCGCAACCGGATAATCCATCCATGGCAGCGTGCTGTATTGTAGCAGGGATAGCTGAGGCGATTGTGCCAAGGCGGAGTCTGGAAGATCATCGCCGTAAGGCGGAGTGGCTCGACCGGAGAACCCGCGGGGCGCTGGGGGCGGCGTCCGCCACGATGGGTGGCAGCCGAAGGCGAGCCCACGGTCGGTCTCACGTGGGAGGCGGGGGCCAAGGCCGATGAGCGAGCCATCCGTTTGTTGAGGCACGGGGGGGGGGGCACTGTGGTTGGTTGCAGAACAGGTCGTAATACCAATGTCCGTGGTGACGTTAACACCATAATGTTTGAAGTACAACAAACATGTCTGCAACAACCAACGGGCGTGGCCTTGAGTGATCTCAGGAAGAGTGGAAAGGCCCCATGGAGGACCATGGAGTTTGCGCTCATGCTGCGTCGCGGGGAGGGATCCCAAAAATGTGCGGATGTGGTGGGCAATCCGTGATTGATGTCGCTTTCGGATGACCAGAAAGCCATGCGGGATGCGGGCGTTGTTGAGATCGTGGACGCAGCTGGGGGCCGTATGGCGCAAACTCCTACAAATGGTACAGGGTCCTTGACGTCCCTGTCGCTGTCGGGAGGACACTGACCAGGGTGCCCGAAAGGAAGGCATGGCCGGGTCGGTCGACTCGATGGGATTCCACGCTGGGTCTGCCTGGACCCATGCCAAGTCCTGGGGTAGCCAGGACTGGCCGCAAGGTGTATTCATGTTTCTAAAAGAGAAAACTGAATTAGTCATGGGAGAAACTTCTCTTTGTGTTTTTTTTTTTTTATATATATTTTCGATTGTTTCACTTGTAACAGCGGTCGCACCATAAGGCGGGACACGACTGTTGTATGACTTGCATGAAGGTGCCAAGGCTGGGCCGACATCCGTTCAATGATTGACACAGCCCTTGGGGGGTGGGTGCGTAAAATATACTTGGGCCATTGAATCTCAGTGAGTTCGATTGAATTGAGGCTGTCATGACTGATCTCAATCGGCTAGAAGGCACCGTTGTCTACCAGCCAAGGGAGCCGTGTGAAAGTCAGAACTGCACAGTGTTATTTGTGATTGTGCTTGTATCTGAGGAAGATGTCATACACTGGGTAAGTATGACGTGCATTCATTGTCCTTTAGATCTAGTAAGTTAATAGGATATAATAGTAGATTTTTAAAAGTGGAGTGTGAATAATAATTATATTTAAATGCTATACTACCACCAAACGTGAGTTTTGACACAAATAAGGTAAGTCTCTGAATGCTAACCGTGCACACAGTAAGAAACGCAAGCTGCGTTTGGGTATTGCAAATGCTTGTGTATAACTGTAGAATGATGCCATGGTTAAGCGTTAACAGGAAAAAAGGTGTAGCAATACCGAGATTGCAAAACTATACAGAGATAATTACTAATATGTAAGTTCACTTATGTGATGAACTTGGGAAATATTGAAGATTATCCTTGCTAATATAAGTAGCATTAATAAATACAACGTCCATGGACATGAACATTATACAGATAGCACTTATGTGATTATAAGGTGGACTATCGTAGTATGTGTTGGTTAAAACCCGAATAATAATATATCATAATGTAAAGTGGAGCTAGAGAGATATATCTGCGACTGAATTGGTACAATTGTGATACAGAGCCGTTGAAGAGTTCGCCGTCCTGTCGGCCCATTGGGCCGATCTGTTCGAGGAGCCGTACGACCATGCGGCCGTGGTAGCTGCCTGCCTGGCCGCCCGCCGGGCGACCGAGTGGAGGCGGATCGCCGCGTCGCGGTGGCTCGGGGTGGCTTACGATCGAGGCCCCAGGTGGTGATGTAAGTTCAGATGTTCCCTCTGATTCTCCCTATAGTTAGTATGTGTGTGTCCGCCACCTGAAACAACAGTTTCAACAAACCTCCAGACGAAGTCTGGGTTAGTGAAAAGAAAGTAGGTAAATCGTTGTCCTGCGATCCATGCGCCTTGTCACTGTCGTTGTTTTGTTGCTGTTTCTAGTTTTCCTCTTTTTTTTTTTTTTCTTTTTATAACAGACCCGGGTACAACGGGTGAGTCGGCCGGACGAAAGCCCCCGTGTTGTCCCGAGAAGTGGAGGCTGCGTCCCGTAGTAAAATCGGTGGTTTGTAGGAAGGAGGGGCCTCTTGGTGCGGAGTAAGCGTGAGTGCCCGCATCTCAAGGGCTTCGCTACGTGACGGTCTCTTATTCTCCGGAGGCACAATTACATAATTGTGAGGGGGAGGAGTGCTTGGGGTCGACTGACGACGGGAGGAGCACCAGGCCTTGAGTGATGCTCGATTTTTACACAACACAATGGTTGAGATAAGGAATGCCAGAAACAGGAGTATGGATCCACCAGCCCAGTGAGTGGTAGGATTATCTACCAGGTAGGGGCCGTGAGTTGATCGAGTGTGACTCACACTTGTAGAGGAATGGCTGCGTCTCTACTATGTGTCTGACCGAGTCGAGAAATAATCTCTTTTATTTGGTCTTTAGTGCCGAGGGTGTTTTCCAGCGTAGGTGTAGAATGGTGTGATAACAATTGAAGCACAGTGGGGAGGGGAGGGACTGAAAATGTTATACCTCTCGTGAAATGAGATGCTTGTGTCATATGGCTGGCAAGGAGAAAATCATCCCCATAGGCTCTGCAAGTGGGTTGAATTACTAATGACCCAGTCCCTGAAAGTAAATTGTGCGAAGTTGTATCGTTTTGGTATAAGTTAGGACACACGATAGTCAGAAATTCTTGCTTGACTGAGTAAATCCAGACATTCTCTTCTGGTGAACGGTAAAAAACAGAGTGATAGCGTGGTATCACGTACTTATCACAAAGGGTGCGAATTAATTCCTTGTTACCCGTGTATAAGCCGTAAAGACAAGAAGGGTGATTTCGCTTATAGATTGCTCTTATGGGAGCGCAAATTGTGAGAGCGTTTTTGGAACATAGGGCTAGGTCCAATTCCTGCATTTCAACAAAAAACTCTCCATCGGGAGTGATGGCCAGAATTTCAAAGGGTGCTGACACTTGGACAGCCGTCTGTGATTCGGGCAATACGTAGAGCAGAAAATAAATTTTATAACACTCAAAATAACGATTATGTTCTTTGAGTGGTAATTGCACAAATAATCGTAATTGATCCCCTACCGCGGCCATATGGACCGTTGCTAAGGAGTAATAAAGATACATATTATCAATGGTGAGCGGCGTGATGAAAGTAGTGTCTGGGAGAAGGTGTGGCTCAATGGTTAGCAACATTTGTAATAAACTGGAGGGGGTTAAAAAATAGGGGGACAGTCTGTTAAGAGAGGTTAACTGAATAGCAGTCTCTAATTCTGTGATATCCGCACGTAACTCATTTAAATTTACCTCGATTGCCCTGAAATTTGCTTGAACAATGTATAGTGACGTCACAAGTTTAGTATGGTCTATCTTCGTATCTAATAGCTGTGATCCTAGTTCTTTGATGTGATCGTTAATGCCCGTTAGTTCTCCAACTGCTTTAATATCCTTCGTGTTCTGTTTTCCGGTCTGAGAGATGTCTGATATGATTGTGACCTGATCATGCATCAAATGCAGAATTGACTGTGTGGTTGTCGATACCGACTTGATTCCATGATTTATTGCTTCTAAGTCTCGTTGATTTAGAGTGCCGAATAGCCACTTAAAAATATTCCCGACTGCCTCTACCGGGGCCCGTTTGGGTCTAGTTCCCACGGAGGAGAGGGGGGTTTCGGAGGTAAGTGTGCGATATAGGTTGTTGAGAAGGGTGCGGATGTCTTTCGCTTGAGAAGATAAAATGAGTGATTCCTTTCGAATTAGGTTGTTGATAGTATCCCTGTAAAAGAATACCGCTTCGGATGGTGGACCAGTGTTAGCAATTTGTTCAAAGTGTGAAACTTGACGAATAAAGTCATTTAATACTGAAACTTAGGCTGTCAGATTGAGGTCAACGCTCATAGTCCATTGCAGTCCGGTAAATAAGATGTCGGGTTGTTTTAAGAAAATAGTCCCTGTATCCTGATTAGCGTGAACCGCCGTTGAGGGTGAGACTGATACTAGTAATAATATTATGGTGTAAAGAATCATCGTTAAAACCTGGGGCGTGAAAATTTATGGAGTAGTGACTTGAGGAGCGTCAGATTTCACTAATCAAACTGACGAAAAGGAGCCAGAAACGGACAAAAGGGAGGAGGGAAAGATGAGAAAACGAGTGAAATTTTTTAATCAGTAAGGATTGTCCGAAAACTACCGTTATCTGGGATGCTAAAGCGGCTCGTGAATGACGGTATTATTCGCGCCGAAGTGGTCCGAGAAAGTAAACTGAAAGTAAAAAAAATAAAGTTTATTTTTATGTGGTCCGGTGAATGTGTGCAGTAGGGTGATGGTTCGAGCCTCATCCCGTCCGTCAGATAGATTGGAAAAGGGTAAAATATCGTTATTTATTGTAAAAAATAATACTCCTTTGTTTTGTGTTTTCTTTAGAAAGTACCTAACGTGTATTAATCAAATAATCTCGATGTCGAGAAAGTGGGTTATAATTACTGTAAGGAGATATTATTCGGAGTTCCTGAAAGTTGACCTACATGAATTGTGTATCCTGAATCCGAAATATATACATAGTGTTGTAGTTAGTCGTGCACTGTCTGTCCTAGTTCGTCATCATGGACATCGTGCTTAACCGTAACTCATGTGTGGCGCGACAGGTGTTCGTTCTGAGGTGGGAGAGACGTAGGATGCGATGTGCCTATGCGATGGGGGTGTTACCACCGAAACCGGTACACCCTCATCCCGAAGGCTGTGGGGGTGTCAAATGGAATGTACATAGTGAAATCATCCGTACTCGGGTGGTGAGGGGTATCTCGCGGGAGACTGTGCTAAGTGCCAGCATAAGACTGCTACAACGCCTGCCCCAAGTAACTTCTCGTTGCAATTTGATGAGTTTGGGGTGGGCTGCGGCGCGGATGCGAGGTGCCACTTGCCACTGCGAAGGTGGCGAGCGCACGTGCGCCGAGGCCATAAGGGAACATGCCGACCGTGCGGAGGACATCCATCGGGCCGTGTTCCGCGAGGTCCTCGGGATGCCCGAGGGTGCGGAACCGTGGCCACGATGGGTGTCCGTGGCCTAGAGCCCCTAACCCCTAAGGTAAATAAAACTGAGTTGGAGTGAGTGGTAAGTCACATCTTATTGTCATTTAATGGAGATGTATTGTTTTCTTAAGTGTATCGTCGTCGCGGCTGAGATGGGCATTTAACAATCGCGATAATGCTTGTCATTGGATTCGAGTGCTCGAAGAGATGGTTTCTTTATTCTTAAACTAACCCGTGTAGGCATTAAGGTCAGGATATCCCTTTGGTTAGTTTCAAGCAAATCCGCTAGTTGGGCGCTACTGGTCAAAACTACGCGGGCGTTTGAATGTGGTTTGGTTGAAAGTGCCCCGTAAAGGTAGGCAACTTCTCAGACGTCTGTGAATGGAAGGCTGCATCTCTTTAGGGTTGCGGGGGTGGGGGGCGAAGGGCGAGCGGTTTAGAGCAAAAAAAGGGTCTTCTTCTCTGGGTATTGAAACTATTGACATAAAGAATAACATATTCTGGAAGAAGGGTCCGGCCATTATAAATATCTCTTTGTGTGCAAAACTTTACAACAGACCAATTTAGTTTACAACCGTTATCATCCACTCTGCTACCTTCATCAAATCTGTCAATCTAACAATCGCGACGAATTTAAAAAAATTATTGAAAAGTTTACTTTTGTCAAGAAACAAAAAATTGATTCCTACAGCATTTATATAAGTAAAGTTGTATTGTGATATAAACGTTTCACTTGTAATGAGAGTGAGACACAATCTTGTGTCTCATTGGGGGATAATACACATATTTGTAATTTACATTGTATTTTCTGAAAACACTGAACAGAGATTTCATTTGATTACGTATTGATAAGTGTTTTTAGTCACATATGTATCAAGATACTTTTTTATAATAACAATGCACAATGAGTACTAATCATCCGAATTCTATTCCTTGTACACGAAGTCAAAGTGGAAATGGAATTTATAATCATCATTGAACAATTGCGATTGAATCTTCTTCCTTTTGTTGATGATGAAATGACACAACCGATTGATTCGGGAGATGGAAATGAGACAAGTAGCAATACCATTGGAAGACAGTGCACGAGGTGACGCCTGCGAGGAATGTATACAGGGTTTCTGTCCGATCATTGATTTACATCCGTCTGCGAGTGGAGGAGACTTACAGATGGGTTCCCTAAATTTACCTTCAATTAAACGGGAAAACACAAGTCACGTCACGACAAGTCCACACTAAAAGCATTACGGTATAGGCTACAACAACAAGATGTGTTTTGTGGTTGATTCTCGATGTGTATGATTATATTTGGAAGGATGTTTTTACACACATAATGATAGAATTTTCATAATCACCATAATACATTTCGTCGATTGATTAGAACTTTGCCTGTCAGATTGTACCAGTTATTACAAATTCTCTCAACAAGAGCCCGAATGTGAGTTTGATGAGCTAATATTGCACTCAAAAATATTATTTTTATTGTTTGAATAATTTTTCTAACTGTGTTGGTGTCAAATACTTCTCTCAAGTAAATGAGTTGTATCCCTTGAAAAGGGTTTCATATACAAAATATAACCTTCTTTGTATGCGATGGTTTTCAACTCGGTCATAGCATAATATGGCGCGTTATTGTTAATATTGAACGTGAATATTACCTCCAATAAAAAATGTAATTAATTATTTTTAAAAATCGTATTAAGAATCTACCCCCTCGGTCACAGAACTTATTACGTGATGTAATTTGATTTTACTTTACGCTTCACGATATGTATAAAATAAAATAACATTCAATCACTAACATAATCGTTCCAGAGCCCAAGCTGTCGCTTTCATTCACTATTTGGCGCAGATAAACAAACTCTCCAGAAAGTGGATAATGCAATCAGGTGTCATAAATAATTCTAGTGTAAGAATGAAAATACAAAAATTGATAACAATTATTATTCATGTTCAATCTTACCATCAGGGTAAACCTTTCTAGAGAATACCCGATCCGATCCGATGTGATACGACTACTTTTAATTGCATATATTAAAAAATAAGCAATGTCACATTTTTGCTCTTCTTATGCCAATAAACCCCGTTGAGGATTCGATCAAAAATAATGAACACACACACAAAAATTTAAGACACTATCATGTCATTATAGCTTGTTCAATACTCGCGATCGAAAATAATATACACAAGAAACCACAAAATCAATGACACCTAATGATGTCGGGAAGGTAGCAACTTGTGAGTAGAAGCCCCCCCGCCCCCTAACGCCGGCCAAATACCCATTTCGATTCTGAAGGAAAGGTCTTTCCATTATAAATATATCTTTTGTGTGCAACAGCCAATTTCGTATACAACCATTTAGGTGGTCCGCCACACCGCTGCCTTCCCCAGTTATGTCGATTTTCAACCTCACAATGTCAACAATTGAATAATAATTATATTTGAATAGTTATAATCCAATCTTTTTTTATAATGAACACACATTTATTTTCTACAGCATTATAGTAAATAATTGTGAAAGAAGGGCAAATTCAATTTGTGTGTGTGTGTGTTTACATATTTGCTACAGAAAATGAAGTGTAATTTTACTCATTTACACATGTCCACGTTATGTACCCAATAAATCGAACTACAATTCGAAACTATATACAGTATTGTCGTGGTACTGGTACAGCAGTTTTAATTATTTTCACAAGCTATTTTATAGAACCGAATTCAGAACCTTGGGACTCGACAAAGCAATGATCTCCTTATCCGCCCGAGCCAGTTCTAGGAACCAAGGTGGATTTTGTTTTCATCTTGCAATGTTTGAAAGGGACCATGATGAGTGACTGAGTAGACCCCCCCTTCCAAACACATTCGAAGCAGGCCATAAATACAAGGATTCAGTGAATGTAAATTTTGGGGTTTGTTTTTAGCATGCTTACTTTTTTATGTTTTGGCAATTTGCACCATGCCAGTGCCATGCTAATGGCCACCGGCCATAGCATATGCGTTGCACGCTATTATAGATTATAATAACACACACGAGCAATATATGCATAAAATAAAATAATACATAAATTATACAAAACCAGTGCAATATTTCAATAATTTATCCAATTGCTATCAATGACACTAACGAATATTATACCCTTACGGAAGGCGATAAAAAATAATATACTCATACACATATTACACATAAAACAGTATACTCAATGATAAAATCAATGACACTCCCGTGTCAGCACAGTACAGCATATCAATAAATCTATGAATAATGTTTTTCTGCAATTATTATCTTATGACCGACTTACACATTCGTATTATTTCAGGGGATGAGAAGGACACAAAATCGCCTATAACCGGCTTTATAACATATACTTTTTTTAAATTGTTACTACTGGCAAATAATATGATTGTGTGAAGGATAATAATAATAATATCTTTTCGCATCGGAAACGCCGGACTCGGCTTCGGCTATGATGCTACTGCTAGGGAGTCGGACAACAACCGTACTGTTATTTTTGTCAGGGATTCTGTCGACAAGTTTAGAACCCAACAAATCTCTGCCTCACACAGCCCTCAGCCCCCAGACCCTAAACTCATCAATAAACGTATTTCTGAATTCTGAGAATCGCCTTCAAAGGGTATTTTCTATATTACTTTTATTATCTAGGGTATACTATGCATCCATTCACAACAACCTTGTGCAAAAAAAAATACCATCTCTAAACTAAAAGTAGAGTTGATAAGCGTTATCTCGGTTTTAATAAACTCATTGTCTTATTTACATTTTTCTACGCATTTTAGTTTTTTTTTGCGAAGTGTTTATCCTCATATTTAAGGAAATATCCGATTAAATCATATCAAATGGTTATTTGATTTGTTTTGCAATTTCTCTTAGAATTGAGCTACAATAATTGTGATTGAAAAACATTTTAGGCCTTGTTTTGACTTGAATGAATTGAATAACTATATGTATAATCACTAAATGATAAAAATTACACGATTTAACTATCACTTATACAAGAATGCCCCACCTTTCAAGCCATTCCTTTCAGGTCCTTTCACAGGTCGTAAAATCGCTCTATTGTATTCGTCATGCATCTCTCCATCCTTTCTTCAAGCCAAAAAAGAGTATTTACTTTTGGAAAGGGTTGGATTGTTGTCATTTGTAAAACGTTCACAGACTGTATAAATTAATGTATTGTGCAAAATTCAATCACAGGCCAGTAATGTAACTAATATTATTTCAATCTTATCACTTAATTGATGAGTCGAGTCAAAATTATACTACACACACTGTCTAGCCTGCATTTTCCGGTTATTTGAGTTTTTGAGAGGCGATTTTAGCTTTAGTTTCATTTCATGGATTCTCATCTGAGTAGGCCTACTGGTTGTATACACTGTTGAGCAAATGATAATCATTACGAACTTCAAAATGCATCGTGGATTATTTCTAGTTTAAATTTAACCACGAGTGGCATTTTCGAGATAATTGTAAGCGTATGCAGGTGAGGTTACTATCGTCGAGTTGCCGCGCCTTCAAATTCACTAATATGCATTTCAGTATTGAACTACTCACGTGGCACGTCCACATAGTGTAATTAGTGATTAGATATAATATGTGACAGGTGCTGAGGTGATATGCATAAATTTGTTTCAAAGTTGCATTTTGTCCTTCCCCCGGACGGTGTCGGCTTCTAAGCCCCTGTCTCCTAAGCCCCTGGACCTTTTTTTGGCTTCTTAGCCCCTGTGACCGACGGTTGTGCTACACGTTGCGAAGCGGGGCTAAGAAGACAAACCGGGCCGGGCTTTAGAAGACTGAAAGTCTTCTTAGACCCTGTCTCCTAACGCCCGCACGATGTTTTTGTTCGGTCGCACACGTTGCAAAGTGGGCTGTACTTTGCTCGAGGTGAAACCATAAATTCCCAAATGTTGGTGGTGGGTGGGGGTGGGGGGATAAAAATAAATCATTAGCAATATTCGATTGATTAGATATTGCTTAACGTCTCATTCGACTCGAAAATGTTGCAATTAAATCATGTAGGCATTGCAAAAGCACTGTTTTAATATGCATTGATTTTATTGCGACAATTTTATTCATAGTTGAATGTTGATAAAGAATTGGTTTGGGAGAACTAACACCATAGTTTTCATTACTTGACAGTAACTGTGTAGCTGCGTGGGTAGACCCCAAATACACATAAATGTATAATATCTTTTACTTTGCATACTTAATATAATATAACTGCATAATTATGCCGATATGGGAACCTGCTCATCTTAAACATTAATATTGTGTCGTTTTCAATTATTGCTGGCACTTAATGTCGTCTAAGATGTAATAATACTATTTACTTCAATTCAGAAATTAGAAAAGTCCGTTCCAACCGGGATTCGAACCACGGGTCTCCCACACTCTAGGTGAGCGTCGTAACTACTAGACCATCAGGACGGGTAAATTTTAATCTATGAATTGTAGTTGCATTATACATCTGAAGGGCATGGTTAAGATGCTCACCTGGAATGTGGGGAACTGTGGTTTGAATCCCGGTTGGGGCGAACTTTTTTAATTTTTGAATTGTAGTAAACAAGGAAGCTTTGCAAACGCTTTTTCAGGCGCGTTGTTGGATGAGCGTAATTTTTTTAAACGAAAAAAGCGTATAATTACGATTTTCATAAAAAATTATTTTTCGATTACGCTCAAATTTCACACCAATATATTAATTCATAAAATTAAGGCTCTGTATAAAACCATTACAATCGGATAAAGCATGACGTGTTATAAGTCGAAGAATTTTATTAAAAAACGAAAAAAAATCGTAAAATTGCGATTTTCATGAGAAATAATTTTTGATTTCGCTCAAAATCGTGGCAGTTCAGAGATCAGAGATTTCAAAGGCCTTCAGAAAATTTTATTGTAATTGGAGTATCAATTTAGCCGGAATCGTGTTAACGAACACACAAAAATACAAACAGAAAAAAATTAAAAAAGAAAAACATTCCGGATTTTTTTCTCCAGTGTAGTAGAATGGAATCTTCGCTTCGCTCGCTACGGTCATCAAATAGGTTGATTATTTTGGAGTAGACATCCACTTGTTGGCCAGTGGTGGGTGCGGGTTACAGGGGTGCATCTCTGAATTTTTCAATTTTTTTATTTTTTCAATGCCAATCAATCGTTGAACGAAATCTATTTCATACTTTTGATTCGTGTAAGGAATTGAAAAAATAATTTCATCCACACTTTCATTTTATTTGTTTGTTCCGGAAATAATTTTTTTGACTTTTCCAAAAAAAGAAGTAAAAATGACCCCAAATTGCCCGTTTTGGTTAAAACTAATACATCTAGGGGGTTGGGGGGGTATCTGACAGTCGTTGGTCTTCTAAGAGTTCACGAACGAACGAAGAATGAACGATTCTTCTTTTGGCCCTGCTACAAGTGTAGATAAAGTCCATACTTTTATACTTTTCGACTGTAACAACTTTGTGTGACAACCATCATAACGTATTAGAACGTGCCATTTTCTTTTTAATTGGTTTTGCTTCTTTTTTCTACTTCGTTTTTTGATGTGATGCTAATTTTAGAGAGCGCGATCATTACGTCTGCATATCGGAGTCGTTTATTGAATATCGAGTTGAACATAGATTCGTTAATTGATGCAAACTGAAAACGCAAGTGTCAGACATATACTTTTGGAATTAAATTTTAGTAAAAATATAGTTTTTTTCTCTATACACGCGAGTATCAATAAACTCATATCTTGGCCCCTGAACTCAGCTTGACCAGTGACACCCCCCCCCCCCAGACGGGGGGCCCCCAAGTCTTGCGGGGGCGACTTTGGTTACCGCTACGCCACTGTTTAAACCTTAATAACGGATAATTAATAGTTTTTAATACATATATTAATTAATAATGGATAGGCCTAAATATAGCAGATTTTCAAGATTTATCGCGAATCAGGCAGAAAATGCTAGCACATTTTGGTGTATATGGCCTTTTTGACGGATTCAAAACACTTTTTTTTATTAATTTTCTAGAATCGAGATAATAATATTGAAAAGTGCTACGATAGGTGCCTTTCTATTTCATTCTATCTAATTTTGTAAAGCCTCATATTCATACATAAAATATGACTGACAAAAATAATATAACAATGAATAACATAAAAAATAAATTAAATTCCAAACGCTTCGGAAAACTATTTGTTTTTATTTTCATAGCATAGGTATTTTAAATAAATTTAATTGATTTTTGTTAAATACGCATCCCTTAAAATGGAAACCTAGTTTTCGGTAACGCAGGGAATAAAATTCTCTTTTTATGTAATTCAGTGTGATATTTTCTTTAAGCTAGTTAAGGCTATTGTATAGTCCTCTAAACGATATTTTAAAATTAAAGGAAGATGACGGCAATCTTATCTAAATGAGTGAGAGTCTTGAAGATAACAAAAACATATATTTTGTATTTTTAGGGGCGGGACGATACGTACCTGTTAGCCATAAAATGCGAATTTTGGGCCAAAAGTGGGAACACTGGGCTAGGTGTTAATTTTGAGCGACGATTTTTTTAAATATTGTTACTTCACATCATTGTCTTCCATCTCCTTATAAGGAAAAACAATTTTTGAAATACCGTTCGATATACGATTTTGTTGTCAGGGTACAAATAAGAGTTTTGTACCTGCGGACGAAAAAAATAGAACATTGAACGATATTTCACAAAATTGTTTTTCCTTATAAGGAGGTGGAAGGCAATGATTTTTAGAAACAATATAAAAAAATCTTCGCTCTAAATTAAGTATAACACCTTGCTCAATGTTCCAACTTTTGTCCAAAAATTTGCATATAATGACTGACAGAGACGTAACATCCTGCCCAAAATATTACAAAATATATTTTTCCTTTATGTTTAAGACCCTCACTCATCTAGATAAGATTGCAGCCATCTTCCTTTGATTTTTAAATATAGTTTAGAGGACGATGCAACAGCCTTAAATAATAATATAATGGCATAATTATTTTTCGGGTTTATCAGTGCACTTCTATTATTTCAACCAACGTTTCCAGTTTAATTTTAAAGAGAAATTTAAAATAATCAAAGAAAAATCAAGCAAAATCAACAAATTATATCAAAACAAGTACTGCCACTGGCAACAAGCTTTAGGTATACATTCTCACACATTAGTCAAAAGAGGTATAATTTTACTAAAATGTAGTAGAGGTATCCTTAATTACATCAACATGAATCAATATGTCTACAACAATCTATAATTAAACGAGGGAGTGAAGCGACTGAGTGTCTCCATTCAACTCAAACCCGGCGCTCATTCTGTGAGTCTGTGTGCGTGCGTGTGTGTACGTCGAAAATCAGCCGAATCGCTGAACAGATTGAGCTGAAATTTTAAACAGGCATCCGGTACAAGTTTACTGAGAACTGTTAACAAAATCAGCTAGGTTCGTTGCGATTTAAACCTACAAGAATTAACAAATTGAAAAATTGGCTGCTAATGTGTAGGACCTATTTTAAAAACAATTGTTGTTTTTGAAAAAATATTTTTGGTTTGTTAATTGCCCGGCCGTGAAAATGCAGTGCCCAAGGTGTATCGAATCTTGCACGATCAAGGTACCCCCACATTCCGCTCGGATATTGAGCAAACCTTGCAATCTTAACACGTTTTTCTTACTGGCTATGTTTTCTATGGTATTGTCACTGATGATAGACTATACACTGCGTTATATGCATTTCAAAACATAAATACAATCCAGAAATAACAAAATCTTTCCCGACCAGGGGATTGGACCTAGGTATCCCAGTCCCACACATTTCGGGTATAAGGGCGCCTTAGCCAAAACTAGACTAGAAAAACGCCAAAGTCGTTGTTAGACGAGTTGGTCTTGTGTGGCTCGTTGGTCTTGTGTGGCTTGTTGGTCGTGGCTCGTTGGTCTTGTGTGGCTCGTTGGTCTTGTTGTTAGCGTATCTGCTTCCAATGCAGAAGGTCCAGGGTTCGATTCCCGTCAAAGTCAGAAGTTTTTTAACTTTGATTTGGACTTAAGTCCATCAGTTTTTGTCTTAGGAGTTTGTAAACGGTGACTTTGGAGCCGTCCTAGCAACGAAGCACATAATAAATTCAGAGTGGTTCTGAATCGGCCTTGTTGATTCTGGCGTGGATCCGCGGGTGTTCGCACTGTCCATACCACTGATTGCTATATTTCCTATTACAAATATCGATCTTTGGTTGGTTATCGCTCACTCGTCGATTGCGTCGGGGCCTACAGGGTTGGCTTGGTCGCTTTGATTTACTGTCCCCCACTGAAAATCAGTTATATAACTGAGTGGGTAGACTCTAAATACAATTTATTTATTTATTTTATTTTTATTCATATGTTTAGTACCCGGGAACATTTGCATTCAAGTTTGATAACTATATTGATATAAATAATACGCTTTTTAAGTTTAGTTGGTATAAGGGCGCGTCAACTGTAAGACCATATATGATGATAGGCTATGTTTATATTGAAAGTAAAGGTGAAATTCAAAGTAGACCTACGAAAGCCTACGACAAGTTTTAAAGTATAGACCTATCTAAAATATTACAATCGTATTTATATTTAAAAAATATTTTGACATTTATTTATTCCTCATAAAATAAGCTTTAGGCTCAATAATTTTTATTAATAACAAAGTCAGAGAAGCTCACCTTGGAGCCATCAAATTTTGAACTTCTCGTACCCGAAATAGTAATAGTGCCAATTTCCACGTTTGTTTCACTTTTTGCACTTAATTTGCCATTAGGCCTAGGCCCTTTACTCCACTATTTTTGTATTCTTTTTCTACGCCTTATAATATTCTTAATACTACTCAAATTTTATACTTTCAAATCCCGAAATATACACGAAATAATATGTATCGCGGATCACTTCTCTGTGTTTTATATTTTAATGTCACGCTCGTCGTTTCGATCAACTGTGTGTATAATCATATTCGATTGCCTCAAGCGAAAACGACAGAAGTGTAAATGATCAGAAAAAATACAATTTCGTTTCTACTAATAAATTAATACAACTAAGGAGCGTATTATTACTAGACCGCATTATTATTTCGATGCAATTCAGTGTTAACGTTCTTCCACTGTGGCTTAACTTAAGACAAAATTTACATATTCGCATATATATTTTTTACTTCCAAGGAGAGACGTCTCATGAACACTCGTTTTGTACTTCTTCCAAAAATTCGTATTTAAAAAATAAATAATGGGAACTTTTAGGTAATTTTTGTTAATTTACCCTGTTTTCACAAGTTTCCATTTACACAAAAAAAACTAGTGCACGTTTTGTCCTTTTTAGGCTATTTTACGCTGTAAACGACGAATGCACGTGTGAGATCAAATTACATAGTCTTATAACATTTATGCTTCCGGTCCTGTGGGTACTAAGTTTTAAAACTAGGAAGCTTCGCAAACGCTTTTTTTAGTCGCGTTGATGGATGAGCTTTTTAATTATAAAATTTTAATATTAATTTAAAATAATAAAAACATATTAACACGGCCCATACAAAGCAATCATTAGGTCTGTTGGATCTTTGATTGTTTGTAACAAGGCTGTGGGTAAGGTATAAAATCTCCTGTGAAGTTTTCATACAAGGCTGTGAGAAAGATCTAAAATCTATATTTTCGTGCTATTTGGGCGGATTCTGACCAAACGGGTGGGGCTACAACGTTTATATTTCACATGGACATTAATGTAAGGGTGATGTATTGACTTTTGAAAGAAAAAGTTGAAAAAGTTAGCCAGAATCTATAGAAATAAAGGTTTTAATATTTAACACCTCAAAAAACTCAAATTAAAACCTTTATTTCTATAGATTCTGGCAAATTTTTTCAACTTTTTCTTTCAAAAGTCAATACATCACCATTACCTTAATGTGCATGTGAAATATGAACGTTGTATCCCCACCCGTTTGGTCAGAATCGGCCCAAATGTCACGAAAATATCGCACTAAAACCCGAAAAAAATCATAAAAGTACGATATTCATGAGAAATATTTCTTCGATTGTACCCAAAAACGTAGCAAGTCTAAGTTCAGAGATTTCGAAGGTCCCCTCAAATTTTCATCAAGATCGCATATGCCGTATTCCCGGTAGAGAGCAAACAAACAGACAGAAAAAAAAAAAAAAAAACACGAGCTAAATTTTTTGGGGGGTCGGTGAAATTGAAGTCTCCGCTTCGCTCATCCAAAAATCGATAATAATAAACACTTAAAAATTCGTTATCATTTCTTATCTGTAATGGCTCATGGGAACGAACAAGGTTTTCGTGCGGGCGTTAGGAGACAGGGCCTAAGAAGACTTTTAGTCTTCTAAAGCCCGGACCGGTTTGTCTTCTTAGCCCCGCTTTGCAACGTGTAGCACAACCGTCGGTCACAGGGGCTTAGAAGCCAAAAAAAGGTCCAGGGGCTTAGGAGACAGGGGCTTAGAATACCGCCCCCCGCGGACGACTGGTAAACCTACTACCGAGTTCCAAACACTGCCACTCTGAGCGCTCCTTGACGGACGAAATTTTTGTTCAATATTTATAAACTAATTTCACTGATAGTTTGGAAACGGTGAAAGATATTCTTAAAATTTAAAAAGCATTAAACTACAACCATTGAATGCAATTTTAACGTACAGTCCCTTTAGTAATTTTTTTTTAGGGACAGAAATTAAAGGTAATTTAATCAAATGTCATTAATAATTTTTTTAATGGACTTCAATTGGAAATCGAAAAATATATCGTTACGTTTAAATCACAATTTATACGTTTTATATTTCAACGTTCGAATTTCGTTTCTGAATTGATATTTGCTCTAAATATCGCTGAAATTGTCAATTGTGCAGATGCTAATTAAAAGTGCATTATAATGATGTTATTACAAATTTTAGTAATTAATGTTAGGTACGATTGAAGCTTAA
This sequence comes from Sweltsa coloradensis, assembly GCA_024449915.1. NCBI lineage: Eukaryota > Metazoa > Arthropoda > Insecta > Plecoptera > Chloroperlidae > Sweltsa > Sweltsa coloradensis. The sequence goes on along the minus strand of JAMZAV010002853.1, from coordinate 52,413 downwards.
CATTTTATGCTTACTAAAAAGTCCAAAATCGCCTTCATAGCTTTATTCGTTCCGGAGATATGGCTATTTTACTGCAAACTATGGCAAATAATGTTGCATTCCCCCTTACCCCTCTAGAGGGCCCTAGTGCTAGCGATATCCTAACCTTAATTTATTTAGCGCCTGACGCATAGACCTGGTCGTCCGTTGAAGTGGCGATGCTTGTTTAACTGCCTTAAAACGAGGAGAGCGTGTCTCGGTGGGTGGTCGCAAAGTGTCATTGTAGACTACGTGTGCTGTGCCCTTGTTAGTGTGAATAGGCTTGCTATGCGCATAATCTAGACCCGATGTACCGGCAACGACTTGAATTTTGTTCAGATTATCGTATTGTTGTCGTGTAATTTCGCCGTCATTAGTCTGTCGTTGGCGAGGCAATTGCTTGTGTTTACTAGATGTTTGACGTGCGTGCTGTAGGTCCTTTGTCTTTAGCGTCCGTGAGGTATCGCTGACTTCCGTGGGTGTTTTTTGCAAATTCGAACGGTTTTTAATGTTTGTGTTATATGAATATGTATTGTCGTTGATGTGAATATTGTCTGAAGTTTCACAGTCTTTAGTATATGTTTTGTATGAACTGTTACTGTCCTTTGCGAGTGTATGATGCGCATTAGTTACTTTCTTCGTTTGTGTATCGTTGTGATCTTGAATATGCGCGTCACCGGGCAGCGGCGGAAGCGATAATAGAACATCATCAGTAATAGAAGGAAATAATTTGTAGGCTGCGAGGCGTTGCTGTCGATCTTGTTCAGCCTGCTCTTGTAATTCTTTCTGTGTGTAATTGCGATAATGATAAGTGTCAATCTTGTTTCGATCTTGAATTTGTGTGGTGTTGTGAACATTTGGAAGGTCCTCGTCTGATTCGTTATCCAAGTTGTCGGTGTTGTCATCGTAAGCGTCCTTATCGTGGTTGGTGGTATCTTGTCGTGGGCGGAGTGTCATGGAGTGTCGTGAGTGATTATCGGTGTGTGGATTGGCTATGCGTATTAGATTATCATAGACTGCTGCATCCCGAGGGTGGTATTTTTTTAACCTGTTTATATGGACTGTTTGAGTTTTTTTACTATGAATGTTCTCAATAGCGCATACTACATTATGTTTTATCCCCTGAATTCTCCAAATGCCCCTATAGGGTCTGTTCCACTTGGTCTGCTGTGTGTTTTTAAGTACGGGAGTGTGTAATAGGCATAAGTCACCAACACGGAGGGGAAGTTCAGTGGCGGACCGGTTGTAACGAGTTTCATTACTTATGGTGCTCTTTACTATGTTGTGTTGTGCTATTTCGTTTGCTGTGATTAGTGTGTCCCGTAAGTGAGTGGGGTAATGGAAGTCGTCGCTATAATGATTTGTGGGGGGTGCCGCGAGTGTAGAAAGTGGGATTCGTAAATTGCGTCCAAACATCAAATAAGCTGGGCTAAATCCTGTCATTGGTGATATTGTATTTCGTAAATTGAGGCACATAAAGGGTAGATAGTCGTCCCAATTCTTTTGTTGGTCTTCTGTGAGATGAGACATCATAGAATGTATGGATTTATGGATTTGTTCCACCTTACCATTACTCTGGCTATGATAACTGGATATGCGTAGATGTTTAATGTTAAAGATGGCCATAATATCTTGAAACACTTGTGATATGAAACACGCCCCATTGTCGCTGACAAGGTTCGTACAAAGGCCAAAGACTGTAAATACATGGTCAACTAAGGCTTTCGCCACGGAGGAAGTTTGTTGGTTGTCAAGGGGGATTAGTATGGGGTACCCCGAGAATCTGTCAACTTCCAATAAAATACCAATTTTTCCATTTCTAGACTTTTTAAAATTTCCTGTAATATCCATGTGCAAGGTATGTAAAACCTCCGGTCCTGCATTGTAACGCTGTAGTGGTGCCACATGTGGGCGTGGCACGTTTTTCCTCTCTTGACAGCTATGACAAGTGCGTACGTAATCACGTATTTCTTGGTGTGCCCCTAGCCAATAAAATTGACTGAGAATGGATGATGTTGTGTGCCTACGTCCTCGATGGCAACCGAAAGGGCCATCGTGAAAGAGTTCTAAGATAGTTCTTTTCATCGCCTGGGGAACAACTAAGCGATGATTCGGCTCTTCGGGCGTGCGGATTTTATACAACAGGCCATTGTTTAGGGCGTAATCAGTCCTAGAATTGTCATTCTGTAGAAGTTCGTCTATAATAGGACGTAATTTAGGGCATCGTCGTTGCTCATGCAGTAGCCTATTCATCCCATATTGGTTCATAGTGGGGGTCTTCTCTTCCATCTGTGGTTACTCCTGACTGAGGTGCATTGATTGCATTTATCTCTACTCTACTGAGAGCGTCTGCGTGTTGCAATTTTCCAGCCGGAGTGTATTCAAATTTAAAGGTATATTGAGAAAGCGTTAACGCCCATCTCGAGTGTCTGGCGTTTAATTTTGCGACAGAAAGCAAGGAGGACAATGGTTTATGGTCACTTCGTAGTATGAATGTTGTCCCAAAGATATATTGCCTGAACTTCTGCATAGCACTAATGGCTCCGAGTGTCTCGAGTTCCCAACTTGCGTAATTTTTCTCTGCGGGATTAAGGATTCTGGAGAAAAATGCTACTGGTCGTTCTATATTTTCATGCATTTGACTAAGTATCGCGCCTGTGGCTACCAGGCTGGTATCGACTGTCAAAATGTATTGTTTATTACTGTCTGGTAATGCTAAAACCGAATCTGTAGTGAGTGCTGTCCTAAGGTGTTAAAGGCTTGTTCCTGGGCGTCGCCCCATACAAATGGAGTATCTTTTCTTGTTAGGGTGGTTAATGGCAATGATATTTCCGCTGCATTTTTCAATAAAAGGCGATAGTAGTTTACAAGCCCAATGAACTGTTTAATTTGTCGCACTGTTTTTGGTCTTGGGTAATTAGTAATGGCCTTAATTTTAGAGGGGGAAGGTTTTAATCCTTCTCTATCTACAATGAACCCTAAATAATCAATGCTTGATTTGATCAGCTGGCATTTACTTGGTTTGACTTTGAACCCTTTTTCTCGAACTCTTTCTAAAAACAGTCGTAGATGTTCTAAATGGTGTTCTAGAGTATCACTAAAGACGACGATGTCATCCAAATAGATAATGATAAATTTGTACTTCATATCTGCAAATGATTCATTCATGAACCGCATCCAAGTCGCGGGTGCAGTCCGGAGTCCTTGAGCCATAACTTGCCATTGAAGTAGGTCATCCTGTAGGATAATTGCGGTTTTCTTTTGGTCGTCTGGATGGAGGGGTATTGTATGATAAGCCTCAGAGATATCGATCACACTGTACCATGCCTTATTCTGGAGGAAGCGAGTCGATTCTACCACCTGAGGTAGGGGAAAATTGTCAGAGATGGTTACAGCATTCAATTTTTCATAGCCGCAAACTAACCTGTAATCCTGTTTTTCCTCTGGAGAGTTTTTCTTTTTGGGTATTAGAAAACAAGGGCTGCTCCAGTCCGAGGTGGATGGTACGAGCAGACCCTGTGCCTTAAGTCCTCAATTTTTGCTTTTAAAATAGGTGTCATACTGTGAGGTACTCGGAAGGGTCTTTGTTTAATGGGTCGAGCGTCACCTGTATCAATTCTATGTACAATACCGACGGCTTTGCCTATATTTTGACCCTTTGATCGAAAGGCTCCAATGTTGTCAAACATTATTGTCCTTAATTTGGTTTGAACATCAGAATCGAGATAGGGAAGATCACATAATTCATTCACTAATGTGACTTCCTCCGTGGTGAGTGATGGTGTTGAATTCGGCTTGTCGTCTTGAGTAGGTAGAGTACCCACATCCTGGGTATCCATGGTGGTGACCGAAATGGAAGCCCTCCCGAGTGGGGTGGCGCGGGGGTGGGTGGCGCGCCGGGTGACTGCGCCACGGTGGACTGTATCGGCTGTATCGCCGCCGCGAGAGCGCCAGGCGCGGCCGCGAGAGTGTTCGGCGCGGCCGCCGGCTGGGGAGCGGAGCGCGGGTGACTCGCCTGAGAAAGTGCTGGGGAAAGTGTGCCTATAGCTGAAATTATATTTTGGTGACCAAGAGATAATTTTATCCTTTGTCCTGGGGTGGATTTATTTTTATAATGTTTGATTTGATTATTGCGATAATTATTTTGACGGGCGATTAATTCATTGATTTTTACCATGTCGGGCATTGTCCTAGCATGCCTAATATTTATATCCTGAACTTGCATGTCCTGATTTGTGTTGTTGTGGAGAGTTTGTGAATGCTTTAGTCCTGATTGATTCAGTGCCGCACCATTAGCCCTAGTGGTTTGGGAAAGATTTAATTTCGTTTCCGAATAAGTGGGTTGTTTTTTCTTAATGTTATGTTTTTTATTTACATGTGATGCAATCATGTTTACCTCGGGAATGTCTGTAACCGATAATAAATCATATTGATTACTGGTAGGCAAGTTAAAATATGTGTAGCTAGAGGAGGCATCTCCCTGCATGTAATGATGCTGAGGTGTCATGCCCCTACTAGGAACACTTGTACCACGCGACCGTGTAGCATGCCTGAGCTGGGGTGTCTACCGGACGAGGAGGAGGGGGAGAGCTGTCGCGCCGGTTTCGTCGTGAGGGTGCCGGGGACTTCGGAGTGGGTGGTCGGGAATCTAGGTCACATGTCTTTGAGTCAGTAAATGCATGTACTGAAAGAAAATGTTGTGCTACAACGTCTTCTATGTCCTCTTGTACTAATGCACTATCTAGCGCTTCCTGATAAGTTTTCGGCCTACTTTGCATGACCGCCCTCTTTATGTTCCCTGAAATTCCTTTTATGAACTGGATCAATAATTGTTCATACAGTAATTTCCCACGTAAACGTATTTCAGCCTCATTAACTGCGGGTATACGCGTTTGATTTGCACTAATCCATATTCTCGTTGCAAAAGCTTTGATTGACTCATTAGGTAATTGCACTAGACTTGTGAATTTATCTACTAGTTTGTTGTGTGAGAAATCCGAATGGTACCAGTTTTTGTAACATTTTGCAAATCCTGGCAATTGGCGACAAAATCCCTAGCTTCTCCTGTCAATTTAAGTTTGGTTATAATGGCTAGTTGAACAGTAGTCCATAAGCTAATAATTGCGATTTGTTCCAATCGTTCAAAAAATTGTTTGACCTGTATGCCTTTGGGGGAGCCAGAGAATTCAGGAATTAGGCATAAGTTTTGCAAGTGGATGATCTGAGGTTTTTCCTTTGTTGGCAGGACCTGACTGGCTGCACTCCCCAGGGGGTGCTCAAGCGTTGAGGCCTCCGTTGTTTCGGGAGTGTTTGGAGAATCGACAGAGGAGCCTGACGGGAGGTTGGAGGGGAGTGGGGACAACTGCTCAGGAATATTTAACTCGTCATCTGATGCCATTTTAATATATAATTCTATATTTTTTTTTCTCTCTAAATTCACTCAACTTTCTCCCTTTAGCTGCACTTGAACCGTAACTTCTTAATTAAAGTAAATTGACATTAAATATTTTAACGTAGATTCAGAATTGTGTTGACTTGACACTTATTAACCTTGTCCCTATTATCCTATCACTATGTGATTCAGAATTCCTGCTGAATTTATTTGAGAGAGAGGAAAGAAGTTTGTTCTTTTGAACCCGTGATAAAGAAGGGAGAGAAAAAAAAAATATCCCACTAAAGCTGTCACCAGTGCGGTGGGGCGCTCGGAGACGGAAGTAAGAGTCGAGCCCTACCTTATGAAATGAGGGGGAGGGGAATGAGGAGGGTAGCGCTGTCACCACTCAACTATTTTTAATTAAGTCTCGTTGAGAGAAGACTGATAATGGGGAGCGATAGCAAGCCTGAGGGTAGGACTAGGGAATGGGGCGTGGGGACTTGACCTACCAAGTAGGGTCGGATTCAGCAGTATTCTGAATTATAGTGAATAGTTTTTTATTGGTTCAATATTGTTGGGGAATACACGATAGAAGAGGTTCGTACATTGACATAATCAAAGGCAGGGTGAGTGATCAGAGGATGCTTTGTCTTTAGTATGGACCATTAATTGAGATTAGAGCACATGACATAAAACATAACCAGTGATAATAAACAAGATTGGATGTTATAAGATGTAGTATACAGTTGACTGCATTGTACAATTAGGAGTATTGGCAAGATAGGTCGCCGACCGAAGGTCTGGGCGCTAAGTACAGTTTACGATTAGCAATCACTTAAGCATGAATGATAATATGATGAACAATTAACAGGTGAAGCCGTATTTAAATTGTTGGAGCCAATTAATAGAAATAATTAGAAAAATAGCATGTTTGGTTACTCACCCCTTATTTCTGCCAAAAGGGACCCCACACTAAATTTTTAAACGGAAGAAAAATGATTTTTTTTTTACAAGGAAAGAGGCCCAAATTTTACAAGGAGCGAGGCCCAAACGAGATGATGATCAAGGAGCTAAGCCCCCAATAAAAATTTTGGTTCTGGGGAGGATGACCTCCCTTTTATATTTTTTGATAGGGGGCCTAAATGTTGACGTTTGCCCTATTTTTCTAATGAAAATTTGGTTTAAAATCTATGAAAAAAATTAGTATTTGGCCTGTGTTCCGGGGAGAAGACTTGGTCCTAGTTTTTTTGCAAGAGTTTTGAAAAAGTTGGTTTTTGTTAGTGTAAAAGTACTATGGGTCTACCAATTAAGGAGGAGAAGAAATTTTTGGACTTAGTAGGGTTAAGGGTTGAATGATCTTTAGAAAAGGGTTTTGTTGCCTAGAGCCCTAGAACACAACTATGTCCTACCACAGACAAGGAAGTGGAACAAGAGACATTCACTTTAAAACAAACAATAAAAAATAAAAGGTCTTTGACATAAAAATACTTATGCAGCCCCCATAGGACCAAGCTGAAGCCTTGGTTTGTCGCGACTTCAAGAGTTCACCGGGGAAAAGGCACCAAATATGGAAACCCTTTAAAATGCCTTGTTTTTGAAAAACCCAAAATCCCAAGAAAACAGTCAAACAAAAAAACGGGGCCCGGTGGTCATAAAATACACCAGCCGGGCTCCCCTCACAAAAACATAATGGGAAGATAGGGAACAAAAAAAACCAATCACCCAGAAAAATTTCCAGGGGCTACCGTCTTTAGCAACACAAAAACTCCCCATATGTGGAATAGAGAAAAAAAGTGCACCACAAGGCAGGGAAATGTTAACCCTACCCCAAAAGCAACGTTCAGACAGCCCCTCACCTTCATACCATCCCAGACTTTCCCAAATGGGGGGTAATCGCGTTTTTAAAAAAAAAAAAACCGTGTGCCTAACAAAACGGATACAAGTAATTTTAAAAATACTTTCATACAAAAACCCAAAATTTCAAAATGTAATACTATATCAATGCAGACAACAGAAGTGACGTAAAACAATGTCATGAGGGTTTAAAGACGGACACGGGTTCGATTCCAGACCCATACAAAAAATCAGGCCAGCACATGCAACCCCGGGGGAAAAAACCCCTTTGAAACAACTCGTGTTTTGAACCATTTACCAGGGGACTGTGAAAATCAAGTACAAAATATATTATAAAAAATATGCACTTTTGTTTTTTCAAAAAAAGGAAAAAAAAAGGGGGAAAAGGGTTTAGTGACGTCGTACTTTAGAATTACACGGGGGAAAACTCACCCCCTTAAGATTGAAACCATATCGTACACCTTATGAAAACAAAAAACTATACCCCCATGATAAGATAAAAAGAATTTGGGGATTTGGGGTTGTTCTAGTACCTTTTTCCCTCGCAATGGGGGCTCTCCTTGTAGGGTTATTAAGAAAAAAGATGATTAAAAAAAACAGCCCCCCCGGGATTATTTTTGGTATGTTTTTTAAAAAAAAAACTAAATAGCATATACATGTGATTCTTTCCCCGAATGAGTATTGTGCATACCCCCATAGCCCATTTGGGCATGGCAGCAGAGTGCAGTCTGTTCGATATCAAGGACGCTTTTTTTTAACATTAAAAACATGAAGATGATCAAAAAAAAACAAAAATTAGATTAAAAAAAGGCCGTTAAAAGTTTACGCTTTTAGCAAAAGGGGGCTTCGCAGCCCCACCTGCAAATTGGGAAAACAGATACATTAAAAGGGGGTTGGTTTCGGGTTTTGCAGAAAAAGTTTAAAATTTAAAATTTTGAAAACTTAAAAATTTTTATTAAAAATCACTTCCCGGAAAAATTTAATTAATTTAAAAAAAGGGAAAAAAAACAAACGCCCCTTGTGAGGTGGGGGACTGAAATTTTAAGCCTTCTAAATGCAATTTTCCCTAAAGCCCACAAAATTGCAATTTTGGCTAAAATCATTAGCCCCAAAAGGGCATACCCCCAGCACCAGAAAAAATGGGAAAGCGATAAAAACATGCCCCCGGCCCCCAACCACACCAAAAGACATCAAAATTTTTTATTTTGGTTTTTGGGTTTTATTGTAGGTTTTTTCCCAAAACATAGCCCCCTTTTTTGTACCCCCTTTGGACAGACCTAAACACAAAAAAAACGCCCCCTTCCCAAGTGGACAGAACACTAAAAAAAATGCTTTTAAAAACACTTAAAGGAAAAAAATATGAAAGCAATGCAGTACTCGTATTCCGGTTTTTCCCACGTGAATTTACATTTACCCAAAGAGGGCAAGTGTACTGGTTTGGGCCTTTTCCTTAGTAAAAAATTTTGTTGGTGTAGAGAGACCCAAAAATTTTTGCTAGAAAACAATTTTCCACCAGTTTGGAAAAGAATTACTCAGCTTGGCAACGCGAAGGGGTTTCAAAATTTTTGGGGTATAACTTACTTCGACCTTACCTCTTTGGTAGACATTTTATCCCTAAAGGGTGACCATAAACCATTGAAAAAAAAATTAATGTGTAGAGAAAAAACTTGGGCCAGACATTCTCGTGGTGCATTTTGCTCGGGGGTTTAGGATTTGACTTTTTTTTTTGTCCCTAAAAAAAAAATATTCCACATGCGGGATGCATTAGTCGTTACATGAAAACCATCATGGAGGAAAAATACAGACGAAGACCAACGAATTTATCCCCCTATTTGGGGAAAGGGGGACGCAAAATACTTTTCAAAAAAACAACTAGCAACCCCACTTTAAAACATAAAAAGAAAAATTTGGGCCCCAACAAAAACTTTTTTTTGGCCCCCCCAAAAAGGGGGCGATTTTTGCACTGGGGAACAATATTTATAAAAGAATTAGGTAAAAAGATGCCCCAAACCATCGTCTTGTTGTACCTGACTAAATAAAAGGACCAAATCCTCAAACCCTGTTTCACGAAACCCCCTTTTGGGTGGACACAGTGGAAAACCCCCAGGAAAATAGTGCAATTGCATCACGTATTACTGGTCTGGCATGCATAGAGAAAATTAAACAGTTTTGTGACAGCTGTGTAAATTGTCAACATGGGAAAAGGGGCAACCCACACCCCCCAAGAGCCCCACTTAAAAACCTTGAAAAACCAGAAACCCCATTTTCAGTTTTCCCACATAGATACTTTTGGGCCCTCAAATTTAAACCTCGATTCGGGAAAACAAGATGTCTTTAATTCCGGTTTCTTTTTTTTTTTTTTTTGGAACAGATACAGCAGATACCCAATTTTTGTGTTTTTGAAAAATCAAAAGCTCCCTTCTATCCCCCGGGGCCTTAATTGACACTTTCAAAAACAATCTTCTTCTTCCCTTCTTTTCATAAATACAGATAATGCAAAAAATTTTTTATAAAATTTTTAAAAGAATTTGCTGAGAATATTGCAGATAAAAACACCTTACGGGGCCCCCTTTTACAGCTCGAGATCAAATGGTTTAGCCCCCCCCCCCCCGAAAACACCTAAAAATTCCACAATATCATATCACATTCGTTCAAAAAGGGCCCCGCACGTAATTGGGGACAGTTTCCCACTGGGCCCTACTAGCAATGAGAAGAATTATCTTCGTCGTCACACTATAGCCCAAACTTTTTGGTTTACAATTTTTGGAGGGTTCAAAAAAGGACCCTAAAAATTCCCCACCTTTCCCGTTTGAGGAAAAAAAGCAAAAACCAAAAAAAAAACCTTTGAAAAATTTCCAACTTAAAACAAAAACCCACCTTAAAAAAACCCAATCATTACCCATCAGAAACCCTTTGGAAAAAAACCCCCCCCCCCCCGGAAAATTAAAGAAAAAAAGAAAAATTATAATTAAAACAAAAAAAAAAACCAATCGGGAAAAAAAAAGGGCAAAGAAAGCAAGGGGGGGAAAAAAGGAAAAAAAAAAAAAAAAGTAAAAAAAGAAAAAAAAAGGAAAAAAGGAAAAAAGAAAAAAAAAAAAAAAAAGGGTTCGGGGGGGGGGGGTGGGTTTTTTTTTTGGGGGGTTTTTAGGGGGGGGTTTTCCTTTTTTTTTCCCTTTTTTTTTTTTTTAAGAAAAAAAAAAAAAGAAGAAGCCAAAAAAGGGAAAAAAAAAAAAGGGGAAAAGGAAAAAACAACCATAACTTCAAGGGTAAAAAAAACAAAACACTCCATCCCCAATCAAGCCCTAAAAGAAACCCAAAAACAAAAATAAAGCAAGAGAAAAGGGAAGACAGCAAAAAGAAAAAACAAAGAAAAAAGTAAAGGAAGAAAAAAAAGAAAAAAAAGGAAAAAAGAAAAGGCCCAGGGAAACCAAAGAAAAAAAGAAAGAAAAAGAAGACAAAAATGGGGAAAGAAACAGCTACACTTTTCACGGTAACAAAAACACTCCCCTTAAAAATTTAAAAAATTTGCCCCTCAAAAGTTTTTCCCCAAAAGTTTAAGGCAAAAAAAAGGGGGTATACACGCAAATCCAAGGCCTCTTTAAAACTGATGAAAAAACCCCCTTTCCAAAACACAACCAAAAAACGTTTTCCCCCGAAAAACTCCTCAAAAATTCATTAAAAAAAACGAACAAAAATTTAAACAAAAATTTTTAGGAAAAGGGAAATAAATATTAAAACTTTTCACGGTCCAAAAATGACAAAAATCCCCCAAAAATTAAAAAAAAAAAAAAGGGGTTTGCCCAAAAATTGACCCCAATTTTAAAAATTAAACATCTAAAAAGAGGAAAAAAATTTTTAAATCTCCCCGTTTTCCCACCTTCGCACTCCCCCATTTTTTAAAACCCAAACCGGAAAATTAAACAACCAAAATAATGGGTTTAAAAAAGAAAAGGTTTTTTTGAAAATTTCAAGGTAAAATTGCTTTCCCCTTAAAAAAAAAAACGGCAAAAAAAATTAACCCCCCCATACCAGGCCGGAAACAATTTCTTTTCCCGGGTCTTCCCCCCAATTTTCCCCCAAGGTTGAAAATCCAACCCCCATATTAAAAACCACACCAAAAACCATCACCAAATTAAGGAAAATTTTTCTGTTTTTCCAAACCCCCCATCCCCGGGATAAACGTCCCCAAGGGGTTAAAAAACCCAACCAAAAAAGGCAACTAATCAACCCCATATTACAAAACAAAAAATCCCCAAAATTTTTACAAAAATTAAAAAATATATTTTTAAAAGCCTTTCTTTTAATTTAAAGTTTTTAAAAAAAAAGGAACAAATACACGGAGGAAATTAAATAACCATTTAAAAAAGGGAAAACAATAGGAAATTTGGGTTTAAATTTAAGTTTTTAATTAAAATAGGAAAATTTTTTAATTTGGGGGGAATTAAAATTGTTTTGGGGGAAAATTTAAGGGGGCACTTTTAATGATTTAAAAAAATTTAAAAATCTTAATTTTTAATTTAAAATTGTTTTGGTAAAAATTTCCACGGAATCTTTTGAACTAAAAACCTTAACCAAACCATTTAAATGGGTTCCCAATTTAAAAAACTTTTACCCCCAATTAAATTTTTTGTACTTTTAGAAACAAACTTTTTAAGGTTCCAAAATTTTTTGGTTTAAAGGGTCTTTGAAAATTTGCTTTCCCCCTTTCCAAAAAAACCATAAAACCTTTTTAAACAACACATAATTTTTAAAAAGGGACCCCCAACAATTTTAAAATTTTCATCATTTAAACCCCCCATTCAAAAAAAAAAAAAAAAAAAAAAAAAAAAAAAGGGGGAAAAAAAACCAAAAAAAATTTCATCACTGAAAAAAATTGTTTTTTTTACTTTTTAGAATGTCTTTCCTCGGCTCCCCTTTTGCCTAAAAATCAAATTTTTTTTTTAAAGAAACCCCTATGAATATAGGGAAACTGACAGGATCCCTCCTTTTTACAAAAACACCGCCCCAATTTTAAAGGGTTTATAAACTTTACTAGGGGAAAATTTTATTTTCCCCCTTATTATGAAAGGGTTGCTTGCCAGCCCAGCTCTCAAACCCTTTAACACGGGATACGGGCGTTAGTTTTTTCAAACAACTTTGACCTGCTTTTTCCCGGGCCCAATTTTTGGGTTATAAAAGTGGGACACCAACATCTCGGTTTAAAATAAACGCTTTTACTTATGCATTTATTTCCAAAGTTAAAAATTTATAAAAAAAGTTGGCCAAATTTTCTCCTTCACCCCCCTTTTTTTTTGGACATGTACAAAACTTTAAACGTTTAAAGGGAAAAGGGAAACAATATTTTTTAAAAAACACGGGCCCCAAATTTAGAAAAAACGCAGTTTCGATGACATATTTTAAACCCTTAAAATCCCAGGGGAAGAAAACAGACAAAAAAGGGGCACCCCTTAATATAGGGGGGAGTGCACTACGTTTTCTTTTTTTGGAAAGCTCCCCAAAAAGATTTTGTTTTTGCCCAAAAATAGAATCAACAATAGACTTTAAAAACTGATAAAATTCCCACCCCTTTTTACTGGAACAGCTTTTCAACATTAAAGAAGCTACAGTAAATGCTTTTTTCTAACCCAAAAAGATATCAAAACTAGGGCCCAAAAAAAAATTGGGGGAAAAAAAATGAAAAAAAAAAAAAATTTTGGGAAAAATAATTATTAAATTGACATATGACGGGGACCCTATTTGATTACGTCCTTATACACGATTCAGACTAATTTTCCCCAACTTTCGAGAATATTCGGGTAAACATAAAAGGGGAAAAAACATAGACCAACTTGGGAAAACGGGATTTCTCTAACAGCACAGGCCAAATTTTAGTCAAATATTTATTTACCACAAAACCCCATTGGAACTTTTTTAAATTTAAAATTTAAAACCAAAAATTGGGAGTGGCCCAAAACACCTTTTTTGGGCCCCCACCATCGACAGTGGGTTTAAACTCTAAATTTTTCCCTCGCGACTGTTCACCTTGCCACACTAATGGGCCTAATTAGATTTTTTTGCAATTTAATATCAAGGAATAAATAAATTTTTGGTCTTTTTTAAAGCCATATCCTTTCCCTATTTTATTTCCCCAAACAAACGACCGCTATTTCTTTGTCCATCTCACACTTTCCTTGCTGTAAAAACCCCCCTGGGAAAAATATTATTTAGAACTTAATGGGAAAACGATTTGGGGCTCAATGCACCCCCCCAAAATTTTTTACAATTTTCTCTCCTATTCGACTATCTACAAATTCCCCATAAAAAAAACATTTCTCACAGTTGTTCAAAAGGCAACAAAAAATGTCAATCAAGGCTCTTTTTGAAAAAGAGTAAATGCATTTTTGAGCCTACCTTTCTTCACTTCCTCAAAAAATTTATGGATTTTTTGCCCCCTTCGTTCTTTAAAAGGTTTTGCATACAAGGTTCCCCGAATTTCTCAAAACCAAAAAAAAAAAATTACGGGTTCCCCAAAAAAAAACATTTCAAAATTTAAAAGGAATCATTTTATATTTAACCTAATGTACGGCTTTTGGTGAATCTTTAATTTTTCCAAACCCTTTCAACTAGAAAGTCGCACATCACTTTAAAACACCTAGGGTTTTCAATACCAGAAAGTACCCTACCCCGCCCCCGGGGCTCTAATCCCCACCTCCCCCCGACCTTTTTTCAAAAACATTAGGCCCCGGAGACCCCCAAAACTTGGAAAAAACATAAACACGCCTACAATCACAAGGCACCCCGCAAAAAACCCAAATACCTTATGGGCACCTGGAAAAAAAAAATGGACGAATTAAATGCACCACCCTTTGGGACAATCTAATAATTTTCCATTTTCAGGGTCTCTTTTTCTACTATTTTTTGCCCCCATACTAGGGGGTCTCGCATACTGGAAACGAGTTTACCCACTAGCCCAAATTTAAAAAGTCCCGGCGTATGCCCGGCCCCCCCAACAAATTACTTTTTTGTAAACCCGGTCATCAGGGATTTGCATTTTCGGCACATAACGTTGAGATGCGTTTTCCCCTTTTCTCAGAGCACAGGGTTTTTGAGGTACAATCGCACTGCAAACCCAAGGGACCTTCATGTGAACCGCCCATGCGCCCCTTTGGGCCCCGGGTTTTAATATATTTAATGGTTTTTTTTGCCTTTCACTAAAAATGTTACCTTTTTTAACGTCAAAATTTTTTTCCCTTATTGACAATTCACATTTACTTTCCCCCCGGCCCCCTCAAATTGTTTTATATTTATATTTTAAAAATTATTTTTACCCCTTTCATAAAAATTTTTATTTTTTTTCTGCGAACAATGTTGCAGAAATAATAATGGTTCATTGGGACCATCAATCAAAAAAAAAAAATAACAAAATTTAATAAAAAAAAAAAAAAAAAAAAAGGAAATTTTAATGATAAAAACTACATATATTAAAGGGGATTTAATCGAATATTAATCTTGTTTTGTTTCCCGACTCTATGGCATCTATTTTTGTCATTTCCCCTTTAATGCCCAATTTATTTGCCCCCATCCTTATCATCCCAAAAAATCTTATCGTCATATCCCCCGACGATATTGCCCCCCCTTTGCCCCTACCCAAAAAATTGGGCCGGGCGCAAAAAAAATGGCTGGCAGCCCCGGGCAACCCTTTTCAGTGGATTGCCATACGTGTCTCCCCGTCAGTAAAGAGGAAAAAAAACAAAATTCTACGTTTTGGGATCACTTTTACGACGAGTACACGTCAAAAACAAGGGGACCCCCCAGAGCCCCAAAACCATGTTATCACCACTTGCAGGGGGTAAACCGGGAAACCCTTTTACGTGATCGCAGTAGCTTGGCCATTAAAAAGGGCAATGGGATTTGATGAAAACCTACCCCCCGCCCTATGTCCAAAAATTTTCTACTTAAAACAAGCAACGGGCCCCCCCAATACCCCCCCGGCGATGCCCCCCCAGACGCATTTGGGCCCCGAAATTTTAAATCCGAAGGGGACACCCCCCCCCATTGAAGCTATTTAAAGCTTACACGCAAAGACTGACGGTGAAGAATATGACCTCGTTTTTACTTGTAAGGGAAAAAACTTTACAAAGGTTTTGCTTTTAGCATCCATCTTTATTCACTACTTCACTTTGGTAAATCAGTGCTGCCCCAAATTTTCACACACCCCACCACAACACACAAAACACACAAACATTCCCTTTTTTTAAAGTAATTTTTTAAACTACAAACTAAATTTCCCCCAAATTATATGAATGGGGGATAATGATTTAAAAATGTCTTTTATCTTTATTCTTTCCCTTTTGTAACCCCTTTTTATGGTTTTGATTTAAAATACATACTAGTTTCCCTTAAAATAAACATAAAAACTTTCCCCGTTTATAAAATACTGATGTGGACGAACTATTTTTTTTATTAAAAATAATAATAACGGAATTGTCAATTTAAATGATAAGGACACCTACATGATCCCCTTAAAACTTTACAAATTTATGCACTCCCCCCCCCCCCGGGGGGCTGCGTTGGCGGCCTTTGGCCTGGCCTCTTCGCCCCCCACGGTTTTCCCCGGGCGGGGCGGGGTTTTATCTGTCTCCTGTACAGGTCTAGGGGACTTTTGGAGGAAAATTTGGGAAAATCTAGGTTTTTATTTTTTTTGACTATAGGAGGAGGGTGATGATTTTTTCCCCGTGAGGTATTTGCTGGTTGGTCGGGAAAGGGTTTTCGGGGTTTGTGATATGTGTTTGAAGGGATTGGGGTTGAGGTTTTAGGGCTTTCCGGGGTTTTGGGGGAAATAGTAATTCCGTACGGGCTCCGTCCGACGGGTTTCTGTGCAACCGGGGGGCGGGAAAAGATCGCACGGCCCTTGCCATCCCCCCTCGGGAACCTCGAACGGTTAATTTTTTGGGTTTTTCGGGGTGGGAAACTTGTTTGGGGGGGGTTTTTTCTTGACGCGCCAACAAGTGTCTCCTAAAAGAGGGGTTGCTGCTTAAATGGGCCCCCGTTTTGATCCCAAAGTATGTTTTCCCTAACTCCTTTTATTTTCCCCGTCCCGATTCGGAATTCTTTTTCTGGAAGGTTTCCTGATTGTATATTGGAAAATTTTTTCACGAAGCTCTCGTCCAAACATCAATGAAGCCGGGGGGCAGCCCGTTGTAGAATTTTGGGGGTTGTTCGATAGAGAAAAAAGATATTCTCTCAAGGGAGTCTTTAGTCTTTATAAGCTGCTGCTGCATGCGAAGTTCTTTATTATGGACCGATTCTGTCGCTCCACTTTTGCCATTCCCCTGCGGCCACTCTGGCGTCGAGTATCTCAACTCGTGTTGTTGGGAACCAAAAAAATAATTTTGGGAAATCGTTTTCTAGTGAAAATATGCCCCAATTTTGGGGGCCCAAATTTTTCATTCCGGGATTTCCGAAAACGTGCGAAAAATTTCTTCTAACAGGTCCCATAGTTTTAGCGGTTGTGGCAGGTGATAGCACGGCCTCGTTTAAAACTTGGGAAAAGTAGTCGATGGGCAAAAGAAAACGTATTTTCCCCTTGGGAGCCCGGGCCCCAAATAGTTCCCATCGCCAAAATCTTGCCCCGGGGCTGTCTGGTAAAAACTGGTTTAATCACCGGTTTTTGGCGGCGGGTGAGTGACCCCCTGGCCCCCCATGGGGGGGTGTTGCAGAAAGTTTCCACTCCTTATCTAAAAAGCCTTTGGGCCCCCCGGCCCTTTTTTTAACCCCCAATTTTTGGTTTTTACCCCCAAGGAACCCATGCCAGGGGCCCCCTGGTGTGCTAGTTCGAGCAACCCCGTCTCTTAGGTTTTTTTAAAGGGATGGGAAAAAAAGGGGTTTTTCGGAAAAAACCGGGGATTGGTACACGCATAGTTCAAATTTTATGAGTTTTGAATTTTTTTCAAACTTTATCCCGGCCCTGTGTCCCGGGGGCGATGCCCCCCCTTAATAGAGATGTTTCCCCGGTCTTGTCTGGATTTTTTTTTTGATTTTTTCCAGGGTAAGTGGGGAACAGCTTGACTTGCTACCCATCGAACATTTATGATCTGGATTTTTTGTTTTTTCGGTATTCCCGAGTTTTAAATGATAGTTTTCGGAAAAGGGACAGCCCAAAAATTCTTTTCCCGGCTTGTATTCTACCTTTTAGTATTAGAAAGGAGTCTAAGAAAAAATCCTTTACTCCGCGCCCTGGCTTGGACTTGGTCCCCCAAAATGGGAAATTTGGGGGGGTTTTGGGCGGTTTAATTTAATGTAAAAACCCCCCCCCCGAAACGTAGTGGGAAAAACTTTCGCACCCCCCTACCAGTCCAAGTGCCCCCCGCGGTTTTGACCTGAAAGAACTTTTTTTCGGCCCTCTTTTGAGTGACCTGCTTTTCCCAAAAATTATTTTCCTTGGGCCATCTTCCTGTTTTTTGAAAATAAGGGCGGCCCCCAGCCCCCCCAAGGGGTGGGATCGCCCCCCGGGGTCGTCGTCGGTGTCCCCGGGGGATAGAATCCCAAAAGGGTTTTCTCGTCTGAAAACCCTTTCCTTAATATTGTTGAAACCCCCATCCCTTTCTTGCCCCCCCTTTAAGCAACGTTTTGCTCAAAAGTTCCCCCTTTAAACCCGGGTTTTTGCCCTTTGAATAGTTGGGAAGGAACCTGGAGCAGTACCCTGCCATACCAAGGAAACTTTTTTAATTCCCCCTTTTGTTTTTTGGGTTTCCCCAAAAATCCCCCGGGCCGCCAGTACTTTCTAAAGTAGTGGCTTGAAAACCCCTGACTGGAAATCAGGTGCCCTATGAAGTCCCCTTTAGGTTTTCTGAATTTTCACACTTTTTTTCGGATTAAATGTGAGCCCCTTCTCTGCGAATGTCTGCATTTACAATTCCCCCAGTCTGTGGGGCGTGCGGTTGGGTTTTCCCCTAAAAGAATGAAAGTCATCTATAAAGGGCCAACTCCTTCGCACTCGGCTAAACGTCTTTCCCATTATGGCTGAAATATTTTCCCCGGGGGCGCAGTTGATCCCAAAAAATAGCCTTTTTTACCTGTACACCCTGGCCCGGATAAAAAAGGTTGGTTTTCCCGTGGGCCCCTCGCGGCTCAATCTGGTGGAAAAGCCCGAGCGAAGGTCCAACTTACTGAAAACCCCAGTGCTTCCTTTGTAGGTTTCCCGGGGTTTAAAAACCCTTTAATGGTTTGGTATCATGGGGTCGCTCCCGCCCCAATTGCAGCCCTTTGGCAACCTAAAGTCGAACATAGTTTGCAGATTACCTGAAATTTGGGCGGGGTTCCAAACCCACCCGGGAAAAACCCCCTTGCTGGTTCACGCACCCCCTATAAGGTCATTAGGGTAGGAGTTTTTTTATTTTCTAAAAAACTTTCGGGCTTTAGTGGGGACGTCTTCCTGGGCTGGCAATGCCACGGTTTTGACATCCCGTCTTAAAGTAAAGTTTTAACTTAAAACTTAAGCTTACCTACGCCGGTGAAGGGCAGTCGGGAAAATTTTTCCTTAATCTTTTTCAGCGTAGCTTTTTTTTGCCCCGTGTAGAATTTCTTGAGTGTAGAATTCTCTTGCAGTTTTAGAATTCCTTTCAGATAGAATTCTTTCTTTGGGTGGGCCCTGGAAACTTTTTGATTCCCGAGGGAAACCCCCCCTTTTTAAAAAAGCCCAGGTCCTGGGAGAAAATGCTCCCAAAAAGGGTTTTCTCCCCTCACCGTCACCACGTAAAAAAATTGGTTTTTTTGGCCCTTTTCCCTCCCAAATTTTTACTTCTGTGGTGAATTTGCCCAATACTTTAAGGGTTTGGGGGGGACTCCCCTTTAAAGGGTAAATGTTTTTTTTGGGAGTTTTACTGGTTTCATTCCCCTTTATTTTATTCTGCTTGCAAAATCTCCCATGCCTTTTTATAAAGGGGGCCCTTTCAGGAAAACCCCGAAAACAATCATCAAACTTAATTGAAAAAAACTCCCCCCTCAGCTTTTATGAAAACAATCTTTTTGCCCCCCATCTCCCTCTAACAGCAAAGGTGTAACCTTGGGCCCTTTTTTTCTTCTCCTTCATTTAAATTATGGACTTTGGGGCCCATTTTTTCCCTGAAAAATCCCCCTTTTTTTCTTGTCTATTTCCATGTTTGTCACCCCCTTTGGGTTTTAACCCTTTTTAGCAAAAATCCCCTCAATACCCCCACTTCATACATTTCCCTTCCCCTTTGGGGGGACATTTCGCGTCCCCCCGCGAGATGGTTTGGTATTACCCCATCGAAGGGTGGGTAGCCTCGAGCCAGGGCCCCCCCAAAAACCCCGGAAAAGCCGGTTGCTTGGGCTGGCCCGGGGGATGGGCCGGGCCCCCCTGCAACGTTTCAGCCTCGCCGAAACTAGGGAAAATTGTGTGCAGGCTTTTAAAATTGCCTTGCGATCTCTTGAGCCCTATCAAAAGTTAACCTGTTTTCCCTCCTTTTAAAAAAAACTTTACGTACCTCGGGTAAACGGGGGATTTCTCCCTCAGTTGGGGGCTAGGGGTATTATTTTTACCTCTTTATCCCAAAAATCACCCCGTAAAGCTCTGGCCTCTTTAGGGCGCGTAATAAACGGGCCACCGTTTTTTCCCCCCCCTGCGTCAAATTTCGCGGAAAAACTTGGCGTGGTGGGGGGAAACAGGTTTTAGGGTTTTAACGTTTCCCTCCAAAACAGAAATTTCTTTTTGCCCCTATTCAAAAAAACTCAAACCCGGGGGTACTTCCCGGGGTCCCGGGGCGGAAAATGCAAACCAGATGTCTTGTACCCGCCGCCCCCGCTACCCTGTTTGTAGAGGCCCTTTGTCTTAGTCCCGGGAAATTTTGCCCTTTGACAAAAAAACGTACAAAATTTAAACCCCCCTTTAGCCAGCGGTCCCATCGCTGTGAGGGCTGGCTTGTACCACGGGGGGGCACGAAAGGTTTTATG
Source organism: Sweltsa coloradensis (assembly GCA_024449915.1). NCBI lineage: Eukaryota > Metazoa > Arthropoda > Insecta > Plecoptera > Chloroperlidae > Sweltsa > Sweltsa coloradensis. The sequence continues at coordinate 32,216 of JAMZAV010002853.1, read as the reverse complement.
CTGGGGTTTTCTTTAATCCCTTTTTAGGGGTTACGTTGCACGCTCGCTGTATTTAAAAACTGTTGTACAAATTTCCGGGAAATTTAATTTACTGTTTCGTGTATAACATCGAAAATTTAAACCCGCCTTTTTTTTTTTGTCGCCCAAGGGAAAAGAACTCAATTTTAAAGGTTTTGCTTCTAGCATCCCCTTTATTCCCCCTAATTCACCTTTTGGGAAATCAGTGCTGGCCCAAATTTTCACACACACCCCCACACAACAATACACTACGAAAATGAGACTCTCGCCTAACGGTTTCCTTGACCACAAAAGATTTGGAAAAACTTACGCCCAACTTTTTGCATCCCCTGGGTTTCAAATTTTCCCTTTGCGTAGTGAACAATTTCATAATTTCTCCATTTTTGCCCCTTTTATCATATTGGGCACTTAATAAATTAAAATTTAATTTTCGGTGCTAAAATTTTCATTCGCCCCAAAATAATTGTCTCACGCGGGGTTTTCACAATTATAATAATAAAACTAAAAAAGAAAAAAAAAAAAAAAACAAAAAAAAAAACACTAATATCTAATGAAACAATGAACGCTTTACGCTCACGAAAAACTTTTTTTTCTCATTCAAACTATAAATATGCTACACCCCCTGTGCTACTTGCATTCCCCACGATCTCAAATTTATATTACCCACAGTCCCAAAATTTCACTGACATTTGCACGTTTAAAACCCCTTTGACTTTTTTTTTTTTTTTTTTTGATACTTATAAAATTGCACTAAAACTTTGTGCCTTCAATGTTCCCACTCTTGGCATTTTTCTTTTTTTTTTATGTTTTTTATGTTACGATTTGACTACTCACAGGCAATCTTTTATTTTCACTTTAGGTTAGGAAAGTTTGACCACCATTTTAGGTCGACCCCTTATTTTTTCCCAAATTCTTATTTTTTCACTATTTGTTTTTTAAAAAATTTTTTCATCAAGGTTATGATTGATTTATATACTTTCACTTTCTGGACTGATATGTCCCTGTCAATATTTTTGCCTTTGATATTGTTTGGGTTATTAAAAAATGTTTATGCATAGCTCCTTGCTCATCTGAGCCAAGTTGCACTTTGCTCTAGGGGTTATTTTATTATTTAAGTATTTTAGTATTTTGGTATTTTGGTGTTTTTCTTTCTACTTTGTGTGGGTGTACACATCCCCTATTAAATTTGTACTTATAAAACACAAAATTTTTTGCTAGTTTTTTTCCAACTTTGGACACATTTTATGTTTTTTTCTTTTTGTTTATATTCTTTACTGTTTTCCATGTTTAAGCACAGACTTCGTTCCCCTTCCCAACTGCCCATACGCATATTTTGTTTTTATATTATGAGGGCGCCTTGAATCTCACCGACTTAAAGATAAAAGATTAACTGTACTTTATAAAAAATAATACAATTACAATCACTAGCACACGTTTCCAAAAGCTCTAGCCCGGTTTACACTGGCCGGGTTTCATCTAGTCGAGTGTATATCAACAAACAAACCGGGCCCTACTCTAGCCCAATTTCAAACCAAATAGCCACAGCCTGCTAACTACTAGAACGCGGGTTTCAACACTTATTTACCAAAAAAAAATTATTAAAGAAACAATTTTTAAAACTGTTGCTATATTATAAGCCAAAATTACTTATTTGCGGGCCGCACCTATTCTCCCCCGATTTGTTCTGACGTACCGGGATATCTAATCCTTCTCAAAAGTTGCAGTGAAGTGTTTATCGACGGGACTAGTTTTTTTTAAGCGGTCTAACTTTTTTGGAAAAACGGTCTAGATGGGTTCCCCATCGGGGCCACTCAAAACGTTTATAAAGCCACGTACCCGGGCCCTAGATGGGCCGCCCATGTAAGCCGGACTAGAGCCTGTGGTAAACTGTGTGGGATGCTGGGCTACCTACATGACATCGCTCCTTGCAAGTAAAGACGGGGCGACAGCAACACTAACCCACCGCCCCTCAGATCCCACGACACAGAGCCCCACTACACTGCAGTGCCTGGGGGGTAGTTCAAATGTTCAAATCACCCCCTCCCTTCTAGGATTTTTTTTTACAAGTTGTTTTAAATTTAAAATTTATAATTAGCGTTTTAAAGATACTGATTTAATCAGAAAACAAGTTTTTCAGATAGCAGGTCTGACGAACTGAGGATCCCTTTTTGCTGGGGAGAATGACATGGATTGGAAGGTTTCATTACCCCTTCCTACTAGGGATGGTTCTAAAGGGAACAGGTTGGTTTCACTGCCTCTTCATAGTTTCTGTCGACCCAGTCTCGCCCCCTCTTTGGGCTAGGTGTGGTTTCCAGGGCGTCCCCTCATCTGTTGCGTTTTTAATGTTCGTGGGCCGCCGACGTTGGTGACAATTACTGCATCCACTTGTTTCCATCGGCATAGTTCCCCACGAATACTCTGCCCTTCTTTAAAATTCGCTCAGGTAGCTTCTGGGGTTCCCATTCTTCCTCCTGCGTTTTGGGGCATTTCTTTCTCAAAATCTGGTTTCAAAAAAATCCCAAAGGGTGTCCGGGTCGCCGCCTTAAATTCAGCAGGACTCTTTTGGTCACCCCTGCTCGGAGTGTACTGTTGATGTAGCAAAAATCTTGAGACCATGACTTGAAGTTCCCTTTGTTCTCTTCTTGAGGGGTTCCTTCACCTCTGAAAATTCTTTTAGCTTGTCAATTTGTGCAGGTGGGAAGGGGTACGGCAAAATGGTAATACCATTTCTTCTTTGAAAAATTCCCCATTTCAGCGAGACAAAAAGCCGTTCCATTTTTCGGAAACCAATTTTTTCTGGTACCCCTGCGTTGCGAAGATTCTTTGTAGATATTTTTATGCTAAAATATTTAATTTTTTATTATAACCACTTCGCCACTTGGGTAGGGGTTACCAAAGAAAAATGTTCCCCTGAATGGCCCATGAAGTCGACGCGTAGTCTCGACCAAGGATTTGTCGGCCATTTTTAAGGGCATGGAGGGCTTTAGCTGTTCATGCGTTTTTATTTACAAATTTTTCATCTTTGACATAGTTTTCAAAGTCGTTGTCATTTCCCGCCACCATACATATGTGCGAGAAAGTTTTTTCATGACCACAATGCTGGAGAGCCACATGCAACAATTTAAACCCCTTTTACGAGTTCTTTGGTATAACGACTCTCGTTTTCCCACAGCAAACCCCAAGATGAATCGTAATTCTTGACGTCGCCGAAGTTTTCTGTGAAATTTCCTTGTTGAGGTCATGCGTCCATTTTTGTAAAATACCATTCAATGACCTTGCTAATCACCGGATCTTGTTTGAAAACCTTTTCTATCTCGACCGCTGTGATCGGTGGTTTTCCAAGCTTCCAAAAAAAAATAATGGTATGGGTTTCGGTATCCGGGTGTTTTACCGGAACCGGCCCTTTGTCCGTCGGCGTTAACCCATTTTTTTACCCGGGGGATAAACAAGTTCGTACTCATAAACGGGTGTAGAATGCTCCACCGTAGCTTCTTGGTGAAATTATCGTGGAGTTGATTTCCCCGGGGTTTAACAAACCCAAAGGGTTGGTGATCTGTTACAAACCTGAATTTGCGACATTTAATATTGATGATCTTTTTAGAATAGTTACGCTCTGTACTTTCGTGTTTTTTCACAAAGCTTGGGTTTTTCCTTTATTTTGATTGTTTTACATGAACAAAACTGCTCCAATTTCCCACCGGGGAGCATCAAATGTTGCTCATTGGCTTTTCTTCATCATAATAGTTTAAACTCACTGATTGTAAATTTTTTTTAGCTTCTAGGAAAGCGTTTTCCCTTTTTCTTCCCACTTCCAAAAGGTGGCATGTCCTAGCAGTCTGTGAAATTGTTCCCGAAGACATGCTCGGTTTTTCACGAAAATTTTTGTAGAAGTTTTTAACCCGGGAACGCTCGAAGTTCTGACTTGTTGTTGGTTGGTGCTTGTACGATAGCATTCACCTTGTCTTGTGTTGCCTAACCCAGTGCTGTCGATTAGAAACCAAGAAATTGTACATGGTTAGAGGGCGGGTGCCGCAGGATAAGGGAGCGTAGCGTCACCACTCAACGGAGTTTATAGTCTAGTTGAGGTAGACCAGGCGGGAAGGCTGACTGGAAGGGAGGTGTGAAAACTTGACTCTACTGGGTAGAGTCGGGGGTAAAGTAGATATCCCTGAGTCGAATTAAGCCCCTTTATTACAATTCACCAACTTAGATACATAGTACACTCAGTGAAGGAGGCACGACAAAAAGCAGGGTTGTGTCAGTATCAACAGGTGATGCATGTGGTGCGCATATTCGCCTAATGCAGGTGATGTAGACATGACACAGGTAAGAATGATACAAGTGATGCAGGTTAACTTATGAGAGGTTATATCCTAATAGCAATGCATAGGTTATTCAGATTTTAGGCGTAAACAAGCACAATCCTTGTTACATATTATGATAAGAGTATACATGACAAGACTACATAGTCAGATAGTTGGTGCACAAGAGAGTGCAACACTAGTGGCAATTTAGCCTATGGGTTATGTTATGCTAGCTGACATTTTATGTGGTGAAGCCTTCAGGTTGGTTAATCCACTAACTTAGGTAAACATGGTTAATTACACTCACCCTTTTTCTGTTTGATGCACCTTATAATATGATATATGAAGTTATCTTTGTAGCGTTGCAAAATAATGGGGGGGTAATTAGGTATAGGAGGCACCAGTAATACTAGTTACCTAGAGACGAGAGAAGGCACCAGTCAGATATTTTACCTAAGGGTAAAGGAGGCCCCAGTAATAACTAGTTACCTAGAGAGGAGGAGGAGGCACCAGTAATACTAGTTACCTAGAGGGGACTGTTCGAGTGGCAACTCTAGCAGAGACTGACTTTACAAGGGCGAGAAGCCCAGCTTATATACAAAATGTTTGCCCCATCTTGCCTGTGCTAAGACAAGGTGTTTTGTTATTGAGAAGAACATTAACTACTAATGATCTTAATGATCTTGTTGTTGAACTAAAATAGATTTGCTATATTTTGAAGGAAGCCTTATTACTAAAGACAAGTGTGTACTTGAATTATAGGTATAATGGTTAGATGAGTAGATGCAAAGAATGGTTATAAAATACTATGCATAACGGTTTAGCGCCCTAGAACATCACTCGCGCCCCCTCTCGAGTTCGATATATCTGACAGAAATAGCGAACTAGTAGGGAACTTAAAAACATAAGAAGGAAATGTGAAGGGGCGATAAACAGAAGGTAATCACAACCGTACAAGCTTAGGACCCGTAAGAGTACGCCGGTGGCCGACATATACTCTAGCTTACGAATCTTTACGATTCACCAGAGGCCTGACATTCATCCGAGCTTGCGAATCCTTACGACTTCACCAGAGGCTGTCATTCATTCATGATGGAGGGGTTAAAGGGGACACGAATTTTCAAGACGAGAGCGATGTGTAGTACGATAATGTTACTAGCAGAAGTAATAAAAAAAAATAAAAATAAAAATAAAAATTTCAAATCAAAATTCAAATCAAGATTCAAAAAATTTAAAGTTTTCGTTATAATAAGTTGAGGCGGAGAGGCAAACAAATTGAAATGTATAAGCCACTACATGAAATGAAAGGAAATTATCTTTATTCTAATAATGTAAACAAAACAAACATGATCCAGGAGTGGCTATGAAAACTGACACACCTGGCTGAGTCTGCCTAGTACCAAATGTAACCAATTACACATATTTACCAAAATATAAATACCAAAAATAGTAAAAAAAATATGGAGTAAAGACCTAGATAAGGTAATAATTACTTGGGCAATTGTTCGTGATGAAAGTTTAAAAGTTATAAAACACACGTATAGTCCAATTTCCCCACGGGTGGGGGGAGGGGGTTTGTCCATAAACCAGGGCGACGCCCAAACCCACTGAGGGGGGAATAATCGACCATAGCCGATACCTTTCCCAATCCATCCAGACCGGGGGGTCCGGTAATGGGGAGAGTGGTTCCGGCAAGGCTGCCAGAAGTTTCATCCCAGTCCCCAGGGTCGATTTCCCAGGGGAATGGTGGAGATCCAGATGCTGCGCAGCGGTGCTGAGAGACGCAGATGAAACAGGCTGAATCTGTGTTCCATGAACCCGAGATGGTCATGACCCAAGGGTCAACAATCCCATAGTGCCTTGGGGGATCCGGGAGTGAGGGCCGAATCCGGGAGGCCCCTCCCATAAGGCGGAGAAGCCCACCGAGAAACCTCGGGGGGCAGGGGGAGTCGGGCCAACCCGGGTCCACAGGTCCGGGGTTTTATCCAGCGTCGGGGGAGCTGGATGTGGCAGCTCGATGCCGTCCCCAGTCACTTTCTGGCCATATCGAGCATGGAAGAGATAAATTGGTGCAACAGCCAAAGTGTGTCACGACGAACGTGTAGTGGAAGATCCAGCTGGACCTTCCGGGGGCTGCTGCGTGATGGCTGCTTGCAGAGTAGGGGGGAGCGTCGCCAGCAAGGAGTGCAGCTGTCGACGTAGGCGGCGACGGTGACTCGTTCCATCCGTAGGACGGCGGGGGTGGCACCAAGGCATCCAATGCGTGCTTGCATTTTTGGGGGTGGCGTGCGACCGGCTCCGACAGATGCCACAGCGATGATCGTGCCAGTTTTTTTCGCCGTCCCAAACCGTGCGGCAGGGTGGGCGAAGAGATGACCGCAGGGGGGCCCGAGTGTCCGAAGGTTTTCCCCTGGGGAGTCCTCAAAGGCCCATCTCAATCCTGTGGAACCCAAGAATTTGCGCCCATTGATGCCTATAAAAAGGAGGTGTTTATTAGACATGTGCATAAGGTGCATAAGTTGTCGACTTTATATAGCCGAAGGGGGATGCTATTTAGTGCTCTTGAAACCTTCAAATCTCAAAACAACCCCCATTTCTAAAGATAAACGTTATCCATTCTTTCACTTATCTCTATCGTAAAATTCGTGTACCTACTGGTATGTAAAAATGATCAAAACCCACTGTCGTCAAGAACAAGTGGATGTTTAAAGGGATTATCATTTTCAGTACCTACCCCACCCACTGTACTAAGCTTAATGTCGAAACAACCAACGCCCACAATCGAGAGCACTTTGGAACGGAAGCCCAATAAAGGAAATACTCGCACGTTTTAGGTAGAACACATGAAAAGACACCCGTATTCCTTGCAAGTTTGGGCACAAAACCCGCATGAAAACAGTGTCCCAAACTGGTATGAGGAACCCACAACCCACTACGCGGGCGGGTCTATGATATTTATAATTATTTTCTTAATAACAACAATACTCATATGGAAATACGGTCGACAATCAAAACATGGTGCTGCACGAGGCGCACTGTAGCTCCAAGCGCACCATCTCACCACTATGTCATTGTAGCTCCGGACCAGCCTCGTCGAGAACAAACAGATAACTTAGAGTTGCGTGCACTCACGCGCCCCTCCACCTTGAAGAAAAACCACCTTCTTATACCCCCGCCCTGTCTGTTCGTCGATCGACGGCCTCGTCTCGAACAAACACACACCCTTCTCTCAACCGTCGCACCCATTGTACCCTGGACTATGATAATCACATAATGTCTTTTCTTCCTCATAATACAGGTGAACTTTCGCAGCAGTTTTATTTTCAAACCCCGGAATTGGTCTGGGCAGTTTTGGGAATATATTTTTTCAGGCACAACAGAAAGTATTGTAACACCACTTACCACTCCAGTCGGAGTCACTGTCGCTGTCACACACGACGCCAAGTGAACTGGAGGCGGCGCTCCGCCGCCATGTGAAGCCCGTCGCGCAGCTAGCGCGGCGGCAAGCGAAGCCTCATGATCGTCGTCGTAAAGTTCATCCCATGCTCACACAGAGCGGAAAATTCAATCAGGGCACTATGGTGTACAAACAAGAACAATCATTGATAGGCATATTTCAATTAGTTCAAAATCTAATTATGACTAAACAATAACAATTTCACTTCCTTATCTTACCAAAGTGGAAATAGAGAATGTAGTTGGAATAAAACTACAATTATCACAACCAAGCTCAGGCGCACAATATTGTATTTAAGTTGAAATATTAGATTTTCCGGCATGGCATTTTTATGAAAAATTTTACCTCACAATAGAAAAAAAATATATATATATATATATATACATATAAAAATACAAGAATAAAAATGAATTATATAAAATTATACAATTATACATACTTTAGAATAATAATTATAGAAGTGAATACTTGTCACTATCTTACCTTCATTTAGATACTTATTATTATTCACTTGACCATTCTTACTCACTTTCTCTTTAAACTATTTGTGTAAAAATAACTCTAGTTGTTTTGACGTTGTTGCTTCACAACATCTACAAGGGTATCTACAAACTCTTTTGGTGGTCAATATTCAGTCAACACAACGACTAGTGGTCTCGTAGTTATCAGAGTGTTGATAAGTATAATACAAGAAATTAGATATCCTCAAGTGCGCACAACTATTGGTGGTGGACTTATATTGCTATTTGCAAATACAGGTAAACATAATTAACTTAATTACAATAAGTTACATGCATACAAATATGATTGGATTATTATATTAGTTCACCGGTAAGAATTAAATTGTTAATGTACTTACTCGGTGTAAACCATTCTGGACAGTGGTCAGTTGAGAAGTAAGCTCGGACACTGCACTGCGGTGTATTTTCCCGCACTCTCACTTCTCACACCTCCCTTCCAGTCAAGCCTTTCCCCGCCTGGTCTACCTCAACTAGACTATTAACTCCGTTTGAGTGGTGACAGCTACGCTCCCTTATCCCTGCGGCACCCGCTCCCTTACACTTACAGGGTGCGAATGGTAGCCCTGAGTCGTCACAGATGGCGTTCCCGGAAGCCTTCATAAGCCAGTGGAGGAGGGCCTGGACCCAGGACCTGACACAGTCGTGCAACCAGTGGCCACACCTTTACAGAAGTCGCATCGACCCGCGCGCAACAATTACTATTGCCTATTATATTATTATTATTTATTATCATTGTTTATTATTATTATTATTTGGTTGGCGGACTTTTTTAGTTTAATTTCTGAATTGTAGTAAATAATAACAATAACACCTACGGGAGTGTTTTCCGACTAACCAAATGGGGAATACTATTATAATTATCTATATATAATATATAGTATTCAGTCGAATTGTAGTAATAATAACAATAACACCTATTGTGAGTGTTTTCCGACTAAAGGGGAATAATTATAATATATATATATATTATATATATATTATGAATACTGCCTGCATCAGCTTCTTTCTTCTCAAGCTCCATGCTTGCATGTAAAAGTCAGGGGGTTCATTGTCGAGTAGTTGTTGGAAGTCGTGTAATAATAAGGTCCACGTCGTAAAAATACTATTAGTGTCCGAGTCCGCGTTTCGAGTTTTAGTAGGGTAACGCAGCGTTTGTGGCATTTTTCACCACCCGCACATTGAGTGCATCAGCTTCTTTCTTCTCAAGCTCCTTGCATGTAGAAGTCAGGGGGGTTCATTGTCGAGTAGTTGTTGGAAGTCGTGTGATAGGTCCGCGTTGTAAAAATACTATTAGTGTCCAAATCCGAGTTTAAAGTTTTAGTAGGGTAACGAAGCGTTTGTGGTATTTTTCACTCGCACATTGCGTGCATCTGCTTCTTTCTTCTCAAGCTACATGCACGCATGTAGAAGTCAGGGGGTTTATTGTCGAGTAGTTGTTGGAAGTCATGTGATAAGGTCCGCGTTGTAACAATTCTATTAGTGTCCGAGTCTGAGTTTAAAGTTTTAGAAGGGTTGCGCAGCGTTTGTATCATTTTTTACTCGCCATTGCGTGCATCAGCTTCTTTCTTCTCAAGCTCCTGCACGCATGTAGAAGTCAGGGGGTTCATTGTCGAGTAGTTGTTGGAAGTCGTGTGATATGGTTCGCGTCGTAACAATACTATTATTGTCCGAGTCTGAGTTTAAAGTTTAGTAGGGTTACGCAGCGTTTTGTAAATTTTTCTCTCGCACATTGCGTGCATCAGCTTCTTTCTTCTGAAGCTCCATGCACGCATGTAGAAGTCAGGGGGTTCATTGTCGAGAAGTTGTTGGAAGTCTAGTGATGAGGTCAGCGTCGTAACAATTCTATTAGTGTCCGAGTCTGAGTTTAAACTTTAAGTAGGTACGCAGAGTTTGTTATTTTTCACTCGCACATTGCGTGCATCAGCTTCTTTCTTCTCAAGCTCATGCACGCATGTAGTAGTCGAGGGTTCAAATTGTACGAGGAGTTTTGAAGTCGTTTTGATAAGTCCACGTAGTATCATATATCTATTAGTGTCCGAGTCTGAGTTTAAATTTTTAGTAGGTAAACCACAGCGTTTTGTGGTATTTTTCACTCGCACATTGCGTGCATCTGGTGAGGGAGGAGTGTTTGTGTCTCACCAAGGATAGTGGATGAAGTTTCGTGTCCTAGTAGTGAGGGTTTACAATTAGATGAGCTGCCATACACCAACGGTTTAACGTCTTGTTAGAACCGACCATGCAGAGGTAGTACAATGGTTCAGGCGTGGAAATGGAGATTGTGATCTTGGACTCACTGAGTAGTAGCGAAAGAATAGTAATTTTTTGTGCTTTTTAGAAGCCCTTCATTGGTGCATGCCTTTTGTATTATAGAATTAGTGCATAGTATTGGACATTATCAGGTGTGACGGTATGTTTTGGGTGATGACTCTGTTTTAGATAATTAAATGCATTTATTGTGTAAGTTCATAGGACGACGAGACTGAATAATACAATAGTAATGATGGGTTAACAAGTTAATTATAAAGATACCTTTATCCAATGCCCAGGGCGTAACAACTTATGATAGACATGAAACAAAGTTGCGTTATGCAACTGCTTATAAGATAAGAACAATAATATTAGTACTATGCAATAGCTCGTTTGATGTGTCCGTAAATAATTGGGAGCCAAAGGACTTTGGTGAGCTAATTAATAATTAAACTTATTAATAAACATGATTGGTTACTTTACCCTTATCTCGGACTGACACTGACACTAACAAGGCTTTATTGTATACTATATTTATACGTATTCCGAGAGGTGCCGAGTTACATAGGTGGAATTTGTGGTGAGTCAGGAACCAGAGCGATGTCCTTGGAAGAAAAATACTAGGATCGTGTCCTTAGTATTTGAGGTGGGGCTTAGGTTACAGGACAATGTCCAATTTAGAAAGGGGGGGGTCATGCCAGGACGATGTCCGAACAAGAGGGATCAGCTGCGATGTCCGAAGCAGGTTGAAGGAGCACGTGGGATCGATTGTCCATAGTGTTTAGTGTGGGAGCGATATCCGTACACTGACTAACTGTTAGGGGCAGTGCTCTGTTTATAAACGATTTGAGATTGGTTAAAATTAACGTCAGGTCCTATCTGCCCTGTGTAAAAGATGACTTGTTATTGTACTCCAGAGAAAGTTAAAGTTGACCTTGTTTACAGGAGGAAACTCTAAATGTGATATTTTGCAATAAAATGTTATTGACAAAATATCAGCAAAAGTGTGTTGACTTTACGAATGACGATTAGCTATACTAGATTTATTGTAAGAATGACAAATTAAGCTAGATAAAAATATAAGATGGGTCAAAATTGTTTAAGCTTGTAGCGTTGAGCCCTAAAACATCACCCCGTCCTCCGAGAGTTTGATGTATCCCGAAGGAATACAACAAAACTGGGGACAAGGAAAGAAAAGAGAAAAAATAAACAAAAAAGAATGTGAGCGGGCGAAAGGCGACAAAGGGAGAAACGGGGACGCGAGGAACAGTCATACAGCTCGCAAACAGGCTTACGAACGTTTACCATTCACCATTGGCCGTCAACAAAACCCCCGGGTTGCGACTTTTTCGAGTTCGCCAGAGGCCAAGGGACACTCGGCTTGCGACTTGTTGGAGTTTGCCAGAACCCAATAGACACATGCAAGGGGGAAGTGATGGGGGGGTGGTATTCCGGTAAAGAAGGATGAGAGATGGCAAGGGTGATGTTTTCCCGTTCTCACCTAGGTGACGAGAAAGAGGGGCGTAGACTGAACGCGGGGTGAAAAAAAGGGAGAGGGAAGTAGAATCCACAAGAAGCCAAAAACAAAAAAAACGGAAAACCTGATAATACTAAAACATGTCAGTTAGTCAGCCAGAGATAAGGCGAGGTTCTCAAGAGAAAAACCAGCAACAGCTGCAAACATAAATAAACAACATATTAAATGGTAGAAATAAAAACAATAGCATAGAGCAAGAAATGAATCAAAGTAATACTAAAATCAGTTATTTTGGAAAAGTGCCAGAAAACCACCATTATAACAACATTACTCAAAAAATGTTCGTCATCGTCACCAAGGATAGAATGTTCATAGCACTCGATCAACTGGGGGGGCGGCGAGCCCCGCGAAGGGAGAGACAGGGGCAGGGGGTTTCGTGCGTACTTCAGCCCAGTCCATTGGGTCGGATACCCGGGGTTTGGGGCGACCGTGGGGGGGGGGGGTGGTAGTCGACATCGGGGGTCTGTCCAGTGGAGCAATGCATACTCTTGATGCGAAGGTTCGAAGGTTGAGGGTCCGGAGACAGAACCAACGGCGGGAGTACGAGGCCATAGGGCAGTGTGGCGCGACCCGAGAATCCATGGGGGGGGGGCCGGCGGTGGCCTCCATCCAGGGACAAGGGCCACATGCAGGCCGTCGGGGGGGATGCTGGAGGGAGTCTCGATCTCGTTTGACTGGGGACGGCCGGAGAAGGTGGCTGACGAAGAGGCGCAGCAGGCGTCGGTACGCCTATCGGGGCGTCGACATTGGCGCCGTATGGACGAAGTATAGGTACAGACGCGTAGCAGCCATCGGACACTCGTCCGGAGAGTCGGAGTAAGTTCATAGTCCAGCCGGCGGGAGGGGCGTCGCAAAATGCGTTCCCGGTAGCGCCAAGGGAGTTGACAGGTTGAGTGTCTGGACCTGGCGCTGAAGGCGTGCCTGATGACGCATTTGGGTAACTGGAGACCCATGTTGGGAGGTGCTCCCGATGAAGATCGTGGGGGCAAGCCGAGGCCCCGTGACCTGTGCGTCGACAGGTGATGCAGCGTCCGACTTCGCACGCTCGGGAGGCGGAGGCACCGCCCAGGGGGGTTGAAATGCGGCTAGCGAGGCCTCCGGGGAGCCGACGGGGTCCCCGGAGGTCCCTGTCTGGCCCACTGTAGGAGTGAGGTGTCCAGAGCCATTTATTTCCCTCATAGCGTGACTGAAAACATGAGTAAGTTAGCCCAACATGAAGAGAGGTTTCTGGCGCAAAATGCCAGTAGGGGAAGCTGTTTAACACTAACCTGTCCGGCTTTTGTCAGAAAAAATAATTGAAAACTGGAGAGTCCCAGTAAAAATCCAGTCCCTGCCATAAGAAACCCCTAGGAATTTCGACCTCGATGGGAAATTTTTTTTCTGATCCTGTTAGGGTATACCTTAAAGGGGTAAAAAAAATCTTGGGTAGACATCTGGCATTCCGGGGGCCTAAGTTTTTTTACGACGCCATCTTGTTTTGGGGCATATAAAACATAGTACACGCTCTAGGTTTTCATACATTTTCTATACTTTTTTATTATGCTGTAAAAAATCTGACGTTATTTGGATTCTTCATAAAATTTCAAAAAAAATAATACTAATTTGGTCGTCCTGGGTACATTGTTGGATTATTTATGTTATGCATAGCTGACATTTTAATTTGGTGAGCCTTCAGGTTGGTTTATCCCCCTAACTTAGGTACACAATGGTTAATTACACTCACCCTTTGTTTTCTGTTTGGATGCACCTATAACATGATTACTGAAATTATCTTGGTAGCGTTGCCAAATAATGGGGGGGGGTAATTCGGTATAGTATTCTCCAGTATACTATTTACCTAAGAGGAAGAAGGCACCAGTCAACTAGTTACCTAAGGGTGAAGGATTCACCAGTAATACTAGTTACCTAAGGTGACTTTCGAGTGGGCAACTCTACCAGAGACTGACTTTACCCCCAAGGGCGAGAAGCCGCCTTATATACAAAATGTTTGCCCCATCTTGCCTGTGCTAAGTCCAGGTGTTTTTGTTATTGAAGAACATTAACTACTACTACTAGGACTTATGGATCATTGTTGTTAAACTAAACTAAATATATTTGCTTATTTTGAAGGAAGTCCTAATTTACTGAAGACAAGTGTGTACTTGATTATATGTATATGGTTAGATGAGTAGATGCAAAGCCTGGTTATAAAATCTATGCATAACGGTTTTCGCCCTTAGAACATCACGTCATCGCGCTCCCCTCTCGGAGTTTCGATATATCTGACAGAAACGCGAACTATAGGGAACTTGAAACATAAGAAGAAAATGTGAAGGAGTGCGATAAACAGAAGGTAATCACAACCGTACAGCTCTAGGACCCGTAAGAGTACCCAGTGGCCAGACATATACTCAAGCTTACGAATCTTTACTATTCACCAGATGCTGACATATCATCCGAGCTTGCGAATCCTTACGCCTTCACCAGAGGCTTCATTCATTCATATGGGGGAGTTAAGGGAAACACAATTTTTCAAGCGAAGCGATGGGGGGGGGTGTAGTACGAGAGATGTTACAAGCAGAATAATGAAAAAAAATAAATAATAAAATCAATAACAAATTTCAAAGCAAATTTCCAAATCAAGATTCAAATAATTAAGTTTTCGTTTTATAATAAGGTTGAGCGCGGAGAGGGCAAACAATTGAAATGTATTAAACCACTACATGATAATGCAAAGGAATTATCTAATTCTAAAATGTAACACAAAACGACATGATCCAGGAGTGGCTATAGAAAACTGACACACCAGGCTGGTCTGCCTAGTACCAAATGTAATCCAATTATACATATTAACCAAAATGGAAATACCAAAAATAGTTAAAAAAAAAATATAAGAGTAAAGACATAGATCAGGTAATCATTACTTGGGCAATAGTATGCGTGATGAAAGATTAAAGTTATAAAATCACACGTATAGTCCAATTTCCGCACGGGTGGGGGGGGGGGTTGTCCACAAACCAGGGCGACGACCTACACTGAGGGGGGATAATCGACCATAGCCGATACCTTATTCCCAATCCACCCGGACGGAGTCCGAGTATTGGGGAGAGTGGTTCCGCCAAGGCTGCCAGAAGTTTCATGCCCAGTCCCCAGGGTCGATTTCCCAGTGGAGTGGTGGAGATCCAGATGCTGCCAGCGGTGCTGAGTGTACGCTCAGATGAAACAAGCTGAATCTTTTTCCTGAACCCGAGATGGTCCATGACCAAGTGTCCAACAATCCCGATAGTGCCTTGGGGGTCCTGTAGTGAGGGCCGACTCCGGGAGGGTCCCTCCCATAAGGCGAGTTAGCCCGACCGTAGAACCCTCGAGGGCCAGGGGGAGGTCGTGCCAACCCGGGTCCACGTCCGGTTTGAGCCAGCGCCGGGAGAGCTGGATTTGGCAGCTCGATGCCGTCCCCAGTCACTTTCTTCTGGCCATATCGAGCATGAGAGATAAATTGGTTGCAACATGCCTACGTGGTGTCATCACTACGAACGTGTAGTGGAAGATCCAGCCTGGACCTTTCGTTGCTGCTGCGTGGATGGCTGGCTTGCAGAGTGGGGGGGAGCGTCGCCAGCAGGAGTGCAATCTTGTCGACTTAGGCGGCGCGGGAACGCGTTCCATCCGTCAGGACGGCGGGGGTGGCAACCAAGGCGTCAATGCGTGCTTGCATTTTGAGGTGGCCGTGCGACCGGCTCGACAGATGCCACAGCGATGATCGTGCAGTTTTTTTTCGCCGTCAACCGTGCGGCAGGGTGGGCGAAGAGATTACCGCAGGGGTCCCGGTGTCCCGAAGGTTTCCCATGGGAGCCGTCAAAGGCCATCTCAATCCTGTGGTGAACCCAGAATTTGCGCCATTGTGCCTAAAGAGGAGGTGGTTTATTAGACATGTGCATAGGTGCATAAGTTGTCGACTTTAATATAGCCAAGGCGGATGCTATTTAAAGTGCTCTTTGAACATTCTAAATCGTCAAAACAATCCCGATTGCTAAACATAAACGTTTTATGCCATTCTTTCCTTATCTCTGATCGTAAAATTCGTGTACCTACTGGTTGTAAAAATGATCAAACCCACTGTCGTCATAAGAACAAGTGATGTTTACGGGATTATCATTTCAGTACCACCCTACCCACTGTACTAAGCCTTAATGTCGAAACAACAAACGCCCCAATCGAGAGCACTTTTGGAACGGAAGAACCAAAATAAAGGAAATACTCGCATGTTTTAGGAGAACAGATGTAAAAGACACCCCTATTCCGTTGCTAGTTTGGCACACAACTGCATGAAATCAGTGTCCAACTGGTATGAGGAACCCACAACCCACTAGCGCGGGCGGTCTATGATATTTATAATTATTTTCTTATTAACAACAATGACTCATATGAATACCGGTCGACAATCAAACATGTGTGACCGAGCGCCAGCTGGTAGCTCCAAGCGCAAACCATCTCACACTATGTCCCATTGTAGCCTCCGAGACCAGCCTCGTCGAGAACAAACAGATAACTTAGAGTTGCGTCAACTCACGCGCCACCTCCACCTGAAGAAAAACCACCTTCTTATACCCCCCCCTGTCGCTGTTCGTCGTCGCGGCCTCGTCCGCGAACAAACACGACACCCTTCTATCAACCGTCGCCCATTGTACCCTGGACTTGATAATTCACTAATGTCTTTCTTCCTCATAATACAGGTGAACTTTCGCAGCAGTTTTATTTTCAAACCCCGGAATTGGTCTGGGCCAGTTTTGGAATTATTTTTCATGCCGACAACTAAAGTCTTGTACACCACTTACCACTCGTCGGAGTCACTGTGCTGTCACCACGACGCCAAGCTGAACTGGAGGCGGCGCTCCGCCGCCAATGTGAAGCCCGTCGCGCAGCTAGCGGCGGCGCAAGCGAAGCCTCATGATCGTAGTCCTCGGAAGTTCATCCATGCTCACCAGAGCGGAAAGTTTCAATCAGGGCCCTATGGTGTACAAACAAGAACATCATTGATAGGCATATTTCAATTAGTTCAAAATCTAATTATGACTAACATAACAATTTCACTTCCTTATCTTATCAAAGTGGAAATAGAGAATCGTTGGAATAAACTACAATTATCACAACCAAGCTCAGGGCGCACATATTGTATTTAATTGAAATATTAGATTTTTCCGGCATGGCATTTTTATGAAAAATTTTACCTCACAATAGAAAAAAATATATATATATCTATAAAATATACAGATAAAAATGATTATCTCAAATTATACATACTTTAAATAAATAATTATGACAGTGAATACATTGTCACTATCTTACCTTCCATTTAGAGACTTATTATTATCACCTTGACCATTCTTACTCACTTTCTCTTTAACTATTTGTGTAAAAATAACTTCTAGTTGTTTTGACGTTGTTGCTTCACAGACATCTACCAAGTGATCTACAGACTCTTTTGGTGGTCAAATATTCGTCAACACAACGACTAGTGGATCTCGTAGTTATCAGAGTGTTGATAAGTATATACCAGAAATTAGATATCCTCAAGTGCGCACAACTATTGGGTGTGGACTTTATTGCTATTTGCAAATACATGTAACATACATTAACTTAATTACAATAAGTACATGCATAAAATATGATTGGATTATTATATTAGTTCACCGGGTAAGAATTAAAGTTTAAATGTACTTACTCGGTGTAAACCTTCTGGACAGTGGTCAGTTGAGAAGTAAAGCTCGGACACTGTACTCGGTGTATTTTTCCAGCGCACTCTCACTCGATTCTCACACCTCCCTTTTCCAGTCAGCCTTTCCCCGCCTGGGTCTCCTCAACTGACTATAAACTCCGTTGAGTGGTGCAGCTACGCTCCCTTATCCCTGCGGCACCCTCCCCCTAACACTTTACAGGTGGCGAATGGTAGCCCTAGTCGTCACAGTATGGCGTTTCCCAGGAAGCCTTTCATAAGCCAGTGGAGGAGGGCCTGGCCCAAGACCTGGACCAGTCGTGCCCCAGTGGCCACACCCTTATTTACAGAAGTCCGCATCGACCCGCGCCGCAAACATTACTATTGCCCCCCCCCCTATTTTATTATTATTTATTATCATTGTATTATTTATTATTATTAATTAGTGGGTTTGGCGGACTTTTTTTAGTTTATTTCTGAATTGTAGTAAATAACAACCATAACACCTATGGAGTGGTTTTCCACTAACCTGCCTGCATCGCTTCTTTCTTTCTCAGCTCCATGCACCAAAATGTACAGTCAGGGGGTTCATTTGTCCGAGTAGTTGTTGGAAATCGTGGGTAATATAGGTCCACGTCGTAAAATACTATTAGTTCCGAGTCCGCGTTTCTCGGTTTTAGGGGTAGGTTAACGCCAGGTTTTTTGTTGGCATTTTTTACTCGCACAATTGATTGCATCAGCTTCTTTCGTTCTCAAGCTTCCTTTGCAGGTATACGTCAGAGGGGGTTCATTATCGAAGTAGTTGTTGGAAGTCGTGTGATTGTGTAACAGACGGTTGTAAGAATACTTTATGTCCAGCCGAGTTTACACAACAGTTTTAAGTAGGGTACGAAGCGTTTTTGTCGTATTTCTCACTCTCACATTGCGTGCATCAGCTTCTCTTTTCTTCTCAAGCTACATGCACGCATGTAGAAGTCAGGGGTTATTGTCGAGTAGTTTTGTTGGAATTCATGTGATAGTCCGCGTTGTAACAATTCTATTAGTGTCCGATCTGAGTTTAAGTTTTAGAAGGGTTGCGCAGCGTTTGTATCATTTTTTTACTCGCCATTGCGTGCTCGCTTCTTTCTTCTCAGCTCCTTGCTGCATGTCAAGTCAGGGGTTCATTGTTCGAGTAGTTGTTGGAAGTCGTGTGATGGTTCGCGTCGTACAATACTAATTATTGTCCGAGTCTGGAGTTTAAAGTTTTAGTAGGGTTACGCAGCGTTTGTATAATTTTTTCTCTCGCACAATAAATTGCGTGGACTCAGCTTCTTTCTTCTGAAGCTCCATGCACGCATGTAGAAGTCAGGGGTTCATTGTCGAAAGTGGTTGGAAGTCGTAGTGATAAAGTCACGTCGTAACAATTGTAAATTAGTGCCCGAGTCTGAGTTGTAACTTTAGTAGGGTAACGCAAGTTTTGTAGCATTTTCACTCGCCTTGCGTGCATCAGCTTCTTTCTTCTCAGCTCCATGCACGCATTTAAAGTATCAAGGGTTCATTGTCGGAGTTTTTGGAAGTCCGTTTGATAAGTTCCACGTAGTATCAATTTATCTATTGAGTTCCGAGTCTGAGTTTAAATTTTAGTAGGTACCAACAGCGTTTGTGTTATTTTTTTCACTCCCATTTGCGTTCATCTGTGAGGGGTGGAGGTTTGTGGATACTCCAAAGGATAAGGATGAGTTTCGTGTCCCTAGTAGTGAGTTTACAAATTAGATTAGCTGCCACTCACGACAAAAGGTTTTAACGTCCCTTGTTGATAAACGACATGGAAGAGGTAGTACGAGGGTTTCAGAGCGTGAAATGGAGATGTGATCTTGGACTACGAGTAGTAGCGGGAAAATATAGTATTTGTGCTTTTTAGTAGATCCTATCATTGGTTTTGCCGCCTTTTTGTCTGTTGGAATGTAGTGCAGTAGTGTAATTGGACATTATCAGGGTGACGGTATGTTTGGGTGAATGAGCGTCGTCTTTAGGATATAAATGCATTTGTTGTGTAGTTCAATATGCGACGAGACATGACATAGACAATGTAATGGGGTAACAAGTTATTATAATAAGAGACCTTTATCCCAATGTCCACCAAAGGGCGTACAACTTATGCTAGACTCAACCAAGTTGCGTTTATGCAACTGACTTATAAGATAAGAACATAATTTATACTATGCAAATAGCATCTTTGAATGTGTCGTAATACATTGGTGAAGCAAAGGCACTTTGGTGAACTATTAATATTAACACTTATTGATAAACATGATTGGTTACTTGTACCCTTATCTCGGACTGACACTGACGACTAACACGCCTTTATTATACTACTGAATTTATACGTATTCACGAGAGGTCCGAGTACATAGGTGGGAATTTGTGGTGAGTCAGGGACGAGCGATGTCCTTGGAATAAGGATACTAGATCGGATGTCCTTAGTATTTGGAGTGGGGCTTAGGTTACCAGAGTAATTTCCAAAGATTTTGAAAGGGGGTGGGGGGTAATGCAGGAGCGATGTCCGAAAGAAAACAAAGGGATCCAGCGCGATGTCCGAAGCAGGTTTGAAGGAGCACGTGGATCGATTGTCCTAGTGTTTAGTGTGGGAGCGATATCCGTACACTGACTAACTGTTAGGGGCAGTTGCTCTGTTTATAAACGATTTGAGATTGGTTAAAATTAACGTCAGTTCCTATCTGCCCTGTGTAAAAGTGACTTGTTATTGTACTCCAGAGAAAGTTAAAGTTTGACCTTGTTACAGGAGGAAAAACTCTAAATGTATATTTTGCAATAAAATGGTTATTGACAAAATTATCAGCAAAGTGTGTTGACTTTTACGAATGACGATTATCTATACTAGATTTTTGTAAGAATGACAAATTAAGCTAGATAAAAAATATAAGATGGGTCAAAATTGTATAAGCTTGTTAGCGTTGCGCCTAAAACATCACCCGTCCTCCGTAGTTTGATGTATCCCGAAGATACCACAAAAACTGGGGACAAGGAAAGAAAAGGTAAAAAATAAAAACAAAAGAATGTGAGCGGGGCGAAAGGCGACAAAGGGAAACGGGGACGCGAGGAACAGTCAACGCTCGCAACGGCTTACGACGTTTTACCATTCACCCATTGGCCGTCTACACCCCGGCTTGCAACTTTTTTCACGAAGTTCGCCAGAGCCAATGACACTCGGCTTGGGACCTTGTTGGAGTTCGCCAGAAGCCAATGTACACATGCAAGCGGGTAGTGTATGGAGGGGTGGTATTCCGGTAACGAAGGTAGAGATGGCAGGGTGGATGTTTCCCGTTCTCACTATGTGACGAGAAAAGAGGGCGTAGACTGAACGCGCGGTGAAAAAAATGGAGATGGGAAGTAGCATCCACAAGAAGCCGAAAACAAAATAACGGAAAACGATAATACAAAAACATGTCAGTTGAGTCACCCTGGTAAGGCGAGTTCTCAAGAGATAAACCAGAACAGCTGCAAGATACATAAATAACAACATTTAAATGGTAGAAATAAAAAACAATGCATAGAGCAAGTAATGATCAAGAATACTAAAGTCAGTATTTTGGAAAAAGTGCCAGAAAAACCACCATTATAACAACATTACTCAAAGAATGTTCCGTCATCGTCACAAGGTCACGAATGTTCTAGCACTCGATCAACTGGGGGGGGCGGCGATCCTGCGAAGGGAGAGACCGGGGCAGGGGTTTTTCGTGCGTACTTTACCCAGTCACCATTTGGTCGGATAGCCCGGGTTGGCGACCGTGGGGGGGGGGGGTGGTATCGACATCGGGGGGTCTGTCCAGTGGGCATGCATACGCCTTGAATGCGAAGGTTCGAAGGTTTAGGTCCGGAGACAGAAACCAACCCTGGAGTACGAGGCCATAGGGCAGTGTGGCGCGACCCGAGAATTCCATGGGGGGGGCGGCGGTGAGCCTCCATCCAGGGACAAGGGGCCACATGCAGGCCGTCGGCGGGATCTGGAGGGGAGTCCCTTACGATCTCAGTGACCTGCGACGGCGGAGTAGGTGGCTGACGAAAGGCGCAGCGAGCGTCGGTACTCCTATTTGGGCGTCGATATTTGGCGCCGTAGTGGAACGAAGTACAGTTAGCGACGCGAGGCAGCCATCGGCACTCGTCAGAGATCGGAGTAAGTTCAATAGTCCCAAGCCGGCGGTAGGGGCTCAGTCGCAAAATGTGCGTTCCCGTGCGCCAAGGGAGTGACCAGGTTGATGTCTGGACCTGGCGCTTAAGGCGTGCCTGATGACGCAATTTTGGGTCACTGGCACTTAGTGGTAGGTGCCTCCCGATGAAGAATCGTGGGGGCAGCCGAGCCCGTGACCTGTGCGTCGACATGTGATGCAGCGTGCCGACTTCGCACGCTCGTGAGGCGGAGGCGCCGCCCAGGGGGGTTGACTGCGGCTAAGCGAGGCCTCCGTGAGCCGACGGGGTCCAGGAGGGTCAATGTCTGGCCCACTGTAGGGAGTGAGGTGTCCGAGCTTTATCCGTCATAGTGTGACTGAAAACATGAGTAATTTAGCCCAACATGAAGATAGGTTTACTGGCGCAAAACTGCCATATGGAAGCTGTTTAACACTCACCTGTCGGCTTTCGTCATAAAAATAATTGAAACTGAGAGTCCCAAGTATCCTAATTCGACTCATTTTCTGTCATAAATACTGTGTGTGCTAGTATAACTCTATCAATACTTTGCATCGGTAAGGCTAAATGAACGAAGATACCGTTACGAGTAGGCAGACGAATTGTGAAACTAGCAAAAAGTTGATCATAAAGCCCGAAGAGCGCCCGTATCCTGACCAGCCTAGTGTCATGGGCGGTTATCGCTACGATTGCCTTTATATTATAAATATTAAACTTTTAGGCTTATTGCTCCGCACACAGCTATTATTGCATCAGTAGATTTCTTCCAGACATTCTTTGTTAGGAATACCATCTTATATAGTAACGACTTCACCCTGCCCGTGCCATCGCGGCGTGGGGGGCGAGTGCATTTAAATTCTTATTAACGACCTTTCTCAGAACCTAAAACGTAACATTAGTTTAAGCCGGCGCAATTAGGCGCTCAAGGTGCTCACTAGCTCACATAGTGCGTGTCTTTTCGTAACACTCGAAAACTTCCAGTATGTTTTAACACAGTCGTATACCTAATGACATCTAGTACTGTTCCACCATACGCCAACTAAAAACCTCACATGATTATTCATAACGATGCATGACAAGGCTCACAACTCCCAGACATAAATCATTAGCAGTTCTAAACGAGTTAACGATTCATTAGGACCTCATTAGTAGTATATTAAGGCTGGGCTTTACAGGTCTGACTCATTCTGATTGTCTCTTCAATTACAATACAATCTCAACTAGCTTGCCTACATGGTAATTTGCTATTGGCTGAACCTCTGTGCCAAAACTGATGCTTTAATATTTTGTATCTGTTATACTTATGTATCAATAAATAAGTGTTGATTTGGAAATGTATCTCAGTAAGCTTATTTTTAATCCATAATCAAGTTTTGATCATTGCATAATTGCGCAACGTAGAAACAATGTACGCTCCTTCCCACTACCCCTTTGAATCATAGCACGCTTAACCATTGCTATTACATAAATTAACACTGTCTAGCAAGTTATCTTCAAAGTGTGTGGCAGCCCTTTTCTTCCTACTATCCCTTAGGACCGTGCTCATGGCACTGAGTGTCTTAGCGGTGGGATTATTTTTATCCGTGATATTCGAATTTTTTTTTTTTTCACTTTTAAAATTTATTTTGAGTATATTACCATGAACACTTAATTGTTCACCATGTTATTGTCACCATGTCTCATCGTATCCAACTCATAGAAATAATAAGTATCATCTTCACCCTAAGGACAAATCAGATCACTCAAACAAAAAACACTAGCCCCTACCTATATCCACTCATTGACGCTTGATATTATGTTTTAAAGCCAAGGTTAAACAAATAGAGGGTTCACTTCCCCACAGGATCACGTCATCACAAATCATAACATTTTACTCTTGTATTCAGTTTTGTATATTTCCAAAATTTACAAATGGTAGAAACAGGCCCACTCTCACCTCCCGCTCCCCCTTGTTGGGCACCAGCAATGGCACCAATGGCGGGCGCACTGAAACACAAACTTACACACATTACAATCTTCAAAACATCTGCTCTAGTGCCAGCTTTCCTGCAAAACTTGGTGGTGTATTGAAAATTGCACAATTCTTTGTAGTGGAAGATTAGCTCTTATGTCGGTGGAATGCAACCCAAAAAGGCTCAGTTGCACGCATTCTTCAGGTGATGCCGAGATTTTGTTTACAATTACGCCGGTTTTTTTTTTTTTCCCCCGCCCCCCCCCCCCCCCCCTTGCTAATGCACCTTAATATGAATTAAAAGAGCAATTAATAAAAGTGGTTTTCATATAGAAAGGACAGCCCATAATTCCACTTGTGGAAAATTCGATTCAAACTGACAATAGGCCTGGAGAAACGTCCGGCATTTCCTACTAAACTCTTGATTTTTGGTGGACGAACACTATCCCTGCTGAAATGAGCGGAAAACCGGCATGCGCACTAAATTGCATGTTTAATCAATTCTTGAAAGGTATCTACCCGATATTCGTCGTTTTGTTCTCAAAGCAACGCAAACAATGAGAACCTTGGACCGCAATCCGTGAGGAAAAATCACGCGTTCAATAAGCCAACAAATCATCGGCATCTCTATAATCCTCGACCCCCAAACAACTGGGAAAATAGGAATTCAGTTTCAACTTACACAGACACCTTCTTCGTGGAGAGGGGGCTACACTCCCCCTCCCCCCACGCATCAATTCACAGCACTCCCTCGCGCAAACACAGCACAGGTCCAATGCTTCCCGCTGTGGAGAAGCAGGCCTATGCCTAATGTTGGCCCCACACCAAGTGACTATAACAACAACACAGATGATCTCATGCTTGCCACCTCGACCCACCAAACACATTACAGACCCACATCCACAACAAACCGCCCAACTTTGTACGCATTTGCATAAAGTTGGCCATCTTGTCACAATTGTTGGACTAGAGACCTTCAAAATACATACCTCGTGGTCAACTTGTGCATCACACAAATACCACAACAACAACACAACCACCACCACCACCAATCACGGGCTAACCCAACCAACCCGATCCTCGGAACTAACTGCTCCTTTAAATGGATAGTCCACCTGTATTGGGTCCGACAGGATGGTTATCTAACACGGTATGTTACTATTAATTGCCACATACTAGGAACAGATAAGGCCCTTAGTTAGAGCAGAGATTTATTCCACCTCATTCACCCCACACCCCACGTATTCCTTTGTCATTGTTAGAGATCTGGCGCGGACATTTCACTGTTAAAGAGAACAATTGTTGCCCATGGTCACATCCCAATGACAAATAGCACAAACTATATTTCTTCGGTTACAGGTCCAACCCTCATATTGCAGTGAAGCAATTATTAACATTACAATTAGGTAACACAGTTTATAGTTATTCAGGATTTGCCCATTTTAAAGAGAATTAAACTTAAATTGACAGCTACAGCTATTGGTTTGAACTGTTCGCTATTTGTTTTTGTTTTCTACATAAACGTGTTGATACAAAGTACTCAGGTCATAACAACCTTTTTGGATGGATTATTCTACATACCCAATGAGATATGATACTATTCAGTCACCCAAGACTTATCATCACAATCACACTAACATGATATGTTTTCGATCCCCGTACACAGTCACAATAATATTGACTGAACGCAGTACATTCTACTCACACTAACCCTACAAATAGTAATCCTATGCCCACCAAACAAGCTAACTCGACACACAACGACTCAACAACAAAATCACCCACAGCTTGAGCATGTCACACATAATGCATTAGCACACTTACATAACGAACGAAACGGTTTGACACAACAATTAAACCACACGAAAGTCACAGTCATAATTTATTGTTAAAATTACGGGAAAACAGGCACAACTACAGCAACGTACAGCTCGAAACCACACCTGATCACGCTAATAGTGAACCCTTCAAACAATCGGTGCAAGCTTGAAAGGACGCAAACATGACATTACAGTATGGGATTGATTCAATAACACAGGACAATAACAGAATGAGATGGACATACACAATTTTCGCAAGCTGTTAATGACCTGCTGTTTGAAATACTATAACAAAACAAGGACATTATGAAACAATCTGCTGATTACTACATACAAGCAATTCGTGCCAAACAGGTCTCATGGAAACAACAGCATCACAATACGACACAGTCGTCCCAAAGTGCCCATGCACTTCACCTATGCATGAACGTTGAAAGCGAAATGTCAACATCGTTCATCAACAACCTTATGTACATACAAATATTGCAATCATATCTTATATTAGTGACCAAGGACAAGAAAGTGTATATGATGTGAAAAAATGCATGTCTACCACAGACAGGGCCGCAGAGATAACTACATTCAAATAACAATGCACATAGAGTGTTTTCAACTATGTACAAAATAACATGTAAATTAATAAGAGAAAACAATCACCAGAGACACAACATATTAAGGTACTTCACACTATGTCCTATCCACAGACAGGGAAGTGGAACAGATACATTCACATTAAATCAACAATAAACAATACGGGTATCATTGTGCATAAATCTTATCAGACATATGACCTAAGCTGAAGCTCTTGGATTGTTCGCGACTTCAAGATGTCTCACCAGGGCAGTCACCAAATATGGCAGACCATTATGCCTTGATTGATAAAGCAAAATGGCCAAGAAAACAGTCGACAAAACAGCTGCTGTGAGGTTCTGCTACACCAGCCTGCCTACCCTCACAAACACATAATAATATATGACATAAAAACCCAACTCAGCGAGAACAAGCCAAGTGGCGTACGTCATAGCAACACATACACTGCATATGCTAGCACATAGCAAGGAAACAAGTGCAACCACAATGCACTGAGTATAACCCTATCCATAGCAACGCTCAGACAGCACCTCACCTTCATACCCATGCAGGACGTGCAAGTGAGCGTAATCGCGCCTGAAAGATGACATACAAACGATACAAGTATGTATAACACTTCATCAACTCCACACCATATTCGGTCATACTTATCACTGCAGCCAACAGCATGACGTCAACAATGTCGTGATGGTACGACAGATACAGATTCGATTCCGTACTCATACAAAATAGTTGAAATACTCAGGCGGCACACATGCAAGCCATGGAACGCATTGGACAACTCTGTGATTTGAATCATTTAGCAGAGACTGTGCAAACTCAAGTACGAATATATTATCAAATGATGCACATGTTGTCTTCAAGAAAGGAGACAAACTTGGAGACGCTAGTGGACATTGTACATAGAATCTACACAGAGGCAACTCCCCACCTGTAAGATTGAAACCATATCGTACACATTAGTGGCCAACACAACTATACTCGATGATTAAGGACAGCACTGCTAGACTTAGGGTTTCTAGTAACCTTCTAACCTCGCAATAGAGGTGCTATCTTCTTGTATGGTTATTAAGAAAAGATTGATTCAAAAGCCAGTCCTCATATTATCGTTGGTTTCAGTTTGTGAAAAACTAAATAGCATATTCACACTGCTGATTCGTATCCCGTGAGTAATGTGCATACAGCCATAGACCACTTGCATGGCATGCTGGATGTGGCAGTCTGTTCGATATCAAGGAGAGCGTTTTTTAACTTAAATACATGAAGATGATAAAAAAAAAAAAACAATAGTATCTCCAAAAGGGAGCGTTCAAGTTTACGCGATTAGCACAGGCTTTCGCAGCGCACCTGCGACTTGGACCGATCATTCAAATGAGTTTCGGTAAAACATTTTTTTAAAAAAAATTTTTTTTTTTTTTTTTTAATAAAGAAAATAAAAAAAAAAAAAAATAAAATACTTTTTCATTTTTTTTTTTTTTGATATGCAGTACAAGTTTATAATAATATATATTGACGACTTAATATTTTTCCAAAATCACTTGCCGAACACTTAATTCTTTAGAAATGGTAACTATGCCGCCTTCATGAGGTAGGGACTGAAACCAAGCCTTCTAAATGCATTCCAAAGACCAATTGCATATTGGGCTATATCATTTGCACCAAAGGCATACACCCAGCACCGAAAAATTAGAGCGAAACAACATGGCCACGCCCACGCACACCAAAAGACATCAAACGTTATCTGCGTTTTTTTGGGATTCTAATCGTAGTTCTTTCCAAACTCTAGCCTCCATTGTAACCATTGCAGACCTCACACAAACAAACGCTCCTTCAAGTGACAGAACGACATGAAAATGCATTCAACACTTTCAGGAAAACACTATGAAGCGAATTGCAGTACTCTTCGCATTTTCCGGATTTTTCATGTTGAATTTAACATTGAACCACAGACGCAGTGATACTGGATGCGGCGCTGTCCTTAGTCAAAACATTGATGGTATAAGAGACCTATTAGCTGTTTGCTAGTAAGCAGTTCTCACCAGCTGAAAAGAAATTAAGACTAACAGGCCTTGGCAACGAGGGAATGTTTTTCAATACACATTTTGGTAAAAACTTACTTTCTAGGCCTTACCTCTTTGTATAACATTTTATACTAAAGGGTGACCTACACCATTGAAAACACTTAATGTGTACAGACAAAACTAGGTCCAGACTTCTCGTGGTGCTTTTGCTCGGCGTTACGACTTTGATTTTGTTTTACGTACCTGGAAAAAATTTCCAACATGCCAGATGCATTAAGTCGCCTACATGTAAACATCATGGATTGATATACAGACGATAGACCCGAATTTTATACACCTCTTGGGACCGACCAGAATACGTCAGAACAACTACAGACTCCACCTTGAAAACCTTAATTGATAATTAGCGCACGAAACTATGCACTAGCGATTTATGCACTTGACGAACTATTCTAGAACAGAATTAGGTCCGAAAGATTTACACTAACCATCGTCTTGTTGTACCTGGACTCACTCAGGACACTATCCTCGAACTGTTTTCACGATAGCCCATTAGGTGACCAGTGGACACCAAGGCACTAGTGCAATTGCATCCGCTATTACTGGTCTTGGCATGCATAGAGAAATTAACAGTTGTGACAGCTGTGTCACTTGTCAACATCGAAAGGCAAGCCCACCCACACACCGGAGCCCACTTCAAACCTTATGAGAACCAGACACCCCTTTTCAGTTTGAAAAAAAAAAATACCATGGATCTATTGGCGCCACTAATTACCTCGATTCGGGTAACAGTATGTCCTTATCGTTCATTGACGAGATCAGCAGATCCCAATATTCACGTGTTTGAAAAATCAAAACGCCTACTTCTATCCGCCCGGGGCCTTATTGGATCACGTCATAACAATCCTTCGATGCCCTTCTATCATAATCACAGATAATGCAACAATTTTTTATCAAATATTTTGGAGAATGCTGAGAAATATTGCGTCAAACCCTACGCAGTGACCTTTTAACAACTCGAGATCAATGGCTTAGTCGGCGGGGGGGGGCACACTTAAATCTTCCACAATATCATATTACACTTCGTTCGAAAGACGCAACGTAATTGGACAGTTATGTACCACTAGTCCTACTAGCAGTGAGAAGAAATTATATCTTCGTCGTCCACACTATAGCCCCATACTTCTTACTATTTGGACGTCCCTGACTCTTCCACTCGATGAATTTCAGCAAACCACCCTGCTACCACTACAACACTGCCATCATTACCCATCAGAACTTTGCACACGATTAGAAAAGCTATAGCTAACAAAACTTACTCTGAATTGCAAGCAATAAGTGAAATCTACATAAAAAAGCACAAAATGAATTTCAAAATCGAGACCTAGTTAATGTTGTACCCAATTAACCAACAAAATACGTGTTCGAAATGGGCTCATCTATACAATGGACCTTACATCTTAAATGACATCGCGTGACGTCACTTGTTTATATACAACATATACATACGGAAAAAAAGCAGACAGTCCATATCAATCGGTTCAAACAGTACAATGAACGGGAAATACGGCAGAACAATTCATAACATCAGATCAACAAACACACAATGACATACCCAATCAGGACCTCAACGAGAACCAACAAGAAGTCGAATACTCAGCAGTCGAGAAGAAGAAGACAGAGCAGAAGAAGAAGAAGAAGACGAAGAAGAAGAAAGAAGAAGAAGAAGAACGAAGAAGAAAGAGACAAAAGAGAAGAAGAGCAGAAGAAGAAAAAACATGGAAACAGACCGATGACTCTACTGTAACAACAACACTCCATACCAATACAGAAATTTGACTGCGAAAGAATTCGAAACGAATAAGGCAAGATTAAAGGCTAGTACACGCTTAAATCATTGTTAACCTCATTAACTGATGATTACTACTAGCTATAACCGCCAATGCCAACGAGACACACAAACTTCTTCTCCTCTCCGAACGAACTACATCGAACCAAGGACTTTCGGTTCACACAACTGAACAATAATGGTAAACCATCGACCAAGCATTGACCTAGACTCTGGTTAATACGACTACAGTCCCCAGGCCTCTTCACTGCTTCCAACATGTACACCATTACCTCAAATGAAACAATGCACCTCATCAACATTCTCCTACTTTACCGACAACGAATATTACCCTACATCCTCACATCAAAGACTCTCATAAAACTGCAGTGAAAAAGTTTTTTCCAAACTACTACCCTAACACGGTGCTGCATCGCGTTCGCAACTCAGGTCATTAAAATCATTGGAGAAACAAAGCACAGAAATAAACTAAATAGTGATAATCGAAATAGAAATAGGTAAACTATTTAGACCACAGTTCAAGGAATGAACAATATAATCCCCCACCTTAAAAAAATAAAATGTGCGTGCAAATAATAACATTATACACACCTCTACAACGAGACGACAGATAAATCCTCGCGTCTTCCACCATCGTCACTCCACTCCGGATTGTTATAAATACCAATCCGGATATGGTACACCACAAAGCCACACTCATCGGGATCGCACCCCCGGTCCGTGAGGAATCAAGGTCCTTTCGTCGTACCTTCAACGCTCGATAGCTGCCTCCATGACCCGAGGCCATTGGAACAATTCGTACCAATGGGTACAAATGTCCGCGAACTCGACGAAGGCTGAGATGCAATCCCTATATACAACACATCAAATCACCAAATTAGCAAATATAATTGCAATATATTTTCAAAATGACATACTGGATAATTCGTACAAGTAATACAAAACCAACTAAGCAACTACATCACACGTCATTATCACTTCACATATACAACATTTTACACACTATTAGTAAAATTAGTCGTGTATTTAGTAGCTTACATCAAATAAGGAAATATAAGTAATAAGTAGTATGTAATAAGTAGATAATGAATGGAATATACAATGATAGCAAATAATACACTCATGTGTATAATAGGACACAATAGTTAATTGCGAATAACACTTTAAGTGTATAATAAAATAATTGAAAATTTGTATTGTAATTAATTATTCACAATTATTTGAAGTAATGAATTTAATGCACAGTAATGCATTTGAACAAATAATATATGGCTATCCCAATTTCATTTAAAATATTGCCAATATTGTAATGGACTGCAGGGTTTCTGCGCTGCTACCACCCTATCTTGACTTCGGATGATAGGGAATCCGTTAGGGAATAAACATATATCTTACCTTAATCCCAGGAGAAAACAGACGAAAACGGGCACCCCTTAATATAGTCGGAAGTGCTCTACGCTTTTTGTTTGGGGTGGCGACCCAAAAAGATTTAGTTGTTGTCAATAATAGAATCAACGACATGACATTAAAAACTGATAAAATTACACACCTTATGGCTGAACAGCTATCATACATAAAAGAAGCTACAGTGACTGCTCGTTCTAATTCAAAAGACATCAGAACTATGGCAAAAACTATGTTAGGAATAAATGACAAAATCAAAATTTTGGAAAATAATTTTATAAATATGACATATGACGAGACCTATTTGATTACGTCCTTATACACGATTCAGACTAACTTTCGCACTTTCGAGAATATTCTTGTAACATCAAAGAAAACATAGACCAACTTGAAAGTGCCATTTCTTGACAGCACTTGGCCGCTTGAGTCAAACATTTATTTAACCATCTAACCTATTGGAACTGTTAATCAAAATTGAACCAAACTTAGGTGCTGGCAATACACTTTTGTCAGGCCTCACCATTGACAGTGTTTATCTCTATTACTTCCTTGCTACAGTTCACCTTGCCACTACTAATGGCATCTTAGATATTTGTGCAATTTCCTATCAAGGAATACAAAA
>JAMZAV010002852.1:0-98153 GCA_024449915.1 Sweltsa coloradensis | reverse complement strand
GGGGGGTTTTGGATGAGACCGGGGCACCTCGGATTTGCGAAAACTCGGATGGCGCGGATCAATTGTTTATTTGCTCTCGTAGCATAGCCTGATGTGGTAAATGATATAGACACATGTAATGGATAAGGAACATAAAATACACACGATACACTTCATACAGGGTATACTAAATGATTTATAGCTTGTAATTCAAGCTCACGAACACACGTACACAATTAGGCCTAGGGCCTACATGTCGTAATAAAAAACGTATGTCTAGGCCTAGGCCTAAACTCGACGCAGTAGGCCTAGGCCTACAATGCAAACATAGGCCTAGCCTAGGCCTAGCTCTCTTTCTCATGTGGAAAAACCTCTCACTACTATGAGCCCGCGCTGAAGCTCACGACGCAAGATAAGTCTGGGAAAGAAATAAGATAAGCCCAGGAATAACAATTCAATGCGTCGTGATTACGAATTTCGTGAATCGGTTGAAACATGATTGCATCTAGTTCCACAACGACCATCTTTGAACAGCTGTGTGGTGAGATGGCTGGATCGTATGCGCACGCGCAGGCGCGCGACGCACACTGACCTCTATATGCTCAGTGGGTGGCACTGACGCTTACCGGCGATGCGCCCGACGCACACTGACCACTGAACTCTATACGCTCAGTACACTGATGCACACTGCTCGAAAGTCGAGATATATCGCCGATCTATCTTCTTTGCACTCACTCGTAAGGCATGCCTACAAATTATGCGAGTACATTTAAAAAGTGCGGCGCGGCGTCTGTAATTATTTTTATGTTTTTATTTACGTATTTAAAACTTTAATTTTTTTTTTTTTTTTTTTTTTTTTTTTTTTGGGCGGCGGCTCGGTTAACACGGAACATCGGATAAGAGGAGATCGATAAGAGAGATCTTACTGTATCTAAGAAAAATTTAAAAAAATCAAACAATTTACAATCAACAATTTATTTTATGAAATTAAAAGGAAAAATGCACATTGAATACAAAGTTTATGCAAAGTATTGTAAAAAAAAAAAAAATACAGTTGATCCCCGTTAATTCGGGATAATTCGGGCCAGGCACGGAGCCCGTGATGGCGTAGCGACATCTCTATGCGGACCGGTTCTTATCGCCCAGTCATCTGTTCTGCATCACACTTCACTTGTCAGTAGGCCTGGAACTACTATGGAGATAGCGCCGTTTCCACCGTGCCTGCCGTATTGTTGGCGCAGCGCCAAACAGAAGTGGCGCTGTTGGTTTTATAAATTGACGCGTAAAAAGCCGTTGCTCGCATATAGACCGAGGAAGGATATTGAGACTTAAAATAACGAAAAAAAGGTTGGCCTATATTCAAAAACAATACGGTAATATAGGCTACGGACAATTTTTCTTTAATCATTTGCTTCATATGACATGTTGTTTTAAAAAACGTTAAATTAATGAAAGATCATATTGAATGCAAATTTTTATGTGACAGAAAATATTAGAGGAGACAATTAGCTAAGTTTTTGTGGAGATGAAAGGAAATCAAAGCTAATTAATTATTTATTAACAAAACAACCATAATGGTTTTTTCAATTAAAAATTAATTAAGCCCTTCAGGTTGGGATTTATGTTCTCTTTGCATTCCCAACCTGTGAACCCTTCTCCAATTTAAAAAAAAAAAAGAGTGGTTTAGTATGCGAGATTATTGGAAGACGGCAATAGACTGGCTTGGATGACGCACAAGCTGGACAGGCAAGTCAATGGTGGGGAGCCCGAACCAGGTGTATCGATATCTAGGAATAACTTCAGGATGCAGGAGATAATTACCACTCGCTCCTTCTCCTTCACGTACGAAGTGATGAGATCGTGTAGGAAGAAGAACGCTTCTGCGTCGACGGTGACAAAGATGTGGTCTTCAAACTCCGTGATGAAGCTGCACTCGACCATCGGCTTCTGTCCGACGCTCGTCTCGGGTGTCCGCGCAGCCTGGAACAAACAACAGGGGGTGACGTTGCGTTGCTGGCGGCTTCCAACTCACAGGGTAGGTGCACATACGTTATTGTGCGTGTCTTCTAGTGTATGTATCTATCTACAGGATGATAAAAAATTAAACAAAATGAAATTATATTGTTGATTGAGGACCATTGTAACAATAATTTTGAAAATGTGTAGGGTGTTTGGAAGAGAGTAACAAAAAGTGTTTCATATTGCGGTGTTCTTTTGTGTAGATAATTTCATTAACAAAAAGAAGGTTATAATAACTCAAGAACATTTAATTCTTACAGCTAACCACATTTTTCTAGTTAGTATAAGTATTAGTTTTAGGGCGCTTTAACAGCAAAGATTATTTGTGCCTCCAAGATATTTGTTTATTATGCTTAAGAGTTAAGAACCAGATAATGATATACTTCTATCCAAGGGGAGGAACGTAAGGGGCGACGCGGGGTGGACAGGCCTGTGCTGGTCAGAACCAGCCATCGTTCATCTGTGTTGTTATTGTCGTCGCCGTCTGGGAGGAAGTCAAAGGGAAGGGGAAAGTTCTACCGGGTAGTAACATGTTCTATGTTGTATAACGTTCTTGAGACGAAATGGATGATTCACTTAATGCATGAGTAAGATGTTGTATACCGGGGGAATATGCAGACACAAGGACAGTACCTGCAAATGTTCGGTCTTCAGATGCAGCTGCAACGAGGGCAGAGCGAAGATCACCTCCCGAGTGTGGTTGGGGTCTTGCAGCTTCCGAGCCCGCTGCTCGGCTGTTCCGGCCGCCTGCTCAGTCTTCTCACGCTCCAAGCTTGGAAAGCGGTCAACAGCTGTCGGGAGAGAACATTCCACGTTAGCATCCAACGCAATACCGTTCAATTGCAAGCGCCAAGTGTTCTTAAACAAAACTTGTTAGCCAACACCAGGAAACATTGCACAAGCAGTAATCAAAATATTGAATTGATATAAATAAATATACATACATCTATATTTTGCATTGCAATGAACGTAAACCTTCGAGCACATTTAGCTTTTTGTTAAACAAATTTAGTTTATTTTGAACTAGGCTTACTAGACCTGGAAAGTTACCAATAATGCTACATTTAATTTATTAACTTTTTCCCCATAGAATTTTTTATTTACCCATATTAACATTTGATCTTGCTTTGTGGATTGTAAAAAATGATAAAGCTAGGAATTAGGCTTAAT
Source organism: Sweltsa coloradensis (assembly GCA_024449915.1). Lineage (NCBI taxonomy): Eukaryota > Metazoa > Arthropoda > Insecta > Plecoptera > Chloroperlidae > Sweltsa > Sweltsa coloradensis. The sequence continues at coordinate 94,985 of JAMZAV010002852.1, read as the reverse complement.
TTAATTTATTTTGTATAATGTTAAAGTTAATTATAAAGTGAGAGGTATTGCTTTACCGTCAATTTCGCTGTTTGTGAATGCGTAGTGGAACCACTCCTGCAGCGATCGGAACTGCGGGGGGAACAGGACGTTGCGACTGAGCCTGCACACGGTAGCCATGCTGTGTGCTGGGCATGCGGCTGGTCAGACATCATCCCTAGGCTGAAGGTCAGCGTCTGGACCACGTGCACAGACAGCTGGTCTTCACCTGGGGCAGGAGTAGGATGCTGTCATGATGATACAATGTTTAAAAATAGCAATCTTTCGTTGGTTATCGCTCACTAGTCATTGCGTTGGCCCTACAGGGTTGGCTTGGTCGCTTTGGTTTACTGTCCACCACTGAAAATCAGTTAAATGTGACTGAGTAGGTAGACTCTAAATACGGATTTATTTATTTATTTAAACCACTAGGCAAAGAACTATTAATTATCGATTATCACCACACTACGCTATTACTAGGGGTCCTGAGAAATAGCAAATAAAAAGTTCACATTTAGTTATAAAAACAATTCAATTTCAGTATATAAACTCTAGGTAGAGGCATCATTTTGTCATGAAAAATAGCACTGCAATCACTACACTTCAGAAAATGAACATGTATTATACATAAATAATTATTTAGACCATATAAAGAAAGTTAATTGGAATTAGCTAGGCATCTTCGATAACAATATTTTCAACTGTCATGGTGCCAACTACTATACGTTAAATCATAAATGTTGATTTCAATGTCCAATTGTTAAATTAATTGCATATTTTGGAGGTAAAACTACATATATTGAGAAAAGTTCCCGTTTTTGCTCTAAATTAGCATAAAAACGTGATTATTGCCTTTATTTTTCTACTTAATAATATAAAAATCTTTTTTAGCATCATTTAGTGAAAAAAGTCATTCACAAAATTTCAGGGTCCCTAGCTTATTACTATTTCTAACAACAAACTAATGTGTCCGACTCACTGTCCGAGCCGGGCACGTCCTGCGCCTCAGTGGCGAATGAGATGCAGGGCTCCTTGAGCGAGAAGAGGGCCCAGGACTTGCTCTTGAAGTTGATGCCGTGGAAGCAAGCCAGCGAGATGTTGTTGCCGTGCAGTTCCATGGTTCCTCCGAGGACTGTGCCTGTCAGGGGGAGGGGCATGGCCAGGGTGGACAGGTGGAGCCCGGCCACTTGTTGCAGCACTCGCTGCCAGTGGCGGTGGTGGCGGGCGTCCTGGAAGCTGGGACCCTCTCCCGCTGGAACAGTTAGATTACGATTAATTGTTTTTTAATCCATCAATGATAACATCAAATTGTTTTCAACAGAGAACAAAGTGTACGTACAAAAATCTGTACTGTTCCCATATATATTTTTTTGGATTGGAGAAAAGTTGACAGGTTGAGTAAAAATAGAGAACATACATAGCACAGCCTGCTGGCGGTGCTGAAAATCAGTTATGTGACTGAGTGGGTAGATCTAAAAACAGATTAATTTATTTTTATTTACTGCTGATGATGACTGCAGCTAATTTAAAGTGACTTGTTACCTTAATCCGCAACACATTTTGTCATTTTGTTGTTGAATGTGATTGTGTGTTTTGTTTTTATCTCTTTATGGAAGTATTTGTAGTTATAGCTATTATGTATTTTGTATTAAATAAATTTAAAACTGAAAAGGGGTGTGCGGACCGAAACTAGAAATCAGGATTCGCACACCCCTAGATAAATTCATGAATAATATGGATCAAGAATAAAACGAGTACAACTATAATAGGAGCGTTCTACTTACTTGGATCAGCGGGCGTCTTCTTCCTGGCCCCCCTCCGCTTGAAACTGCTTCCACCCCGCGGCTGCAAGCTCGAGAACACTCGCTTGGAACTCTTGAACTGCTGCGAGAAGAACTCTTCCAGTTTGTAGAACATCTTGAGGAGGTCGGCTGTGGTCGACTTGCTAATCATCAGCTGGAGCTGGTCCCAGCCTAGGTCGCCGTGCATGAAGATCATCGCCGGCCTGTTGCGTCAATAACTCTTTAGGCAAGCCAACACAAAGACCAAGGAGAATACAAATGAAATATTTTGACTCAGATGTCAAGCACACAAAATGCCCCTTTAAAAAATACTAGCTCTGCCCCAAGGGTCACCAAAAATATTTGGTATCATCCTTGTTGAATTGCATTATCATTTACAAAAAACAGATTGCTAACGCGAGAGTCGGTGTGGATTCAAGTTTTAAATTATGAGACATACACACAGATTAAAAAGTCAGAGAGGGCCGATAATAAGGTATTATTTCTTATTAAAAGAGTATGTGGGTTTGTATGGATATGAGAACGTTCAAATTTCAAACAACTTAAAAAGGGTTAGTATGAGTTTGGAGCCGAATAAACGTTTTTTTTAGGGAATTGTGGGGTGAGTGGGGTTTTGTCATTTCACATGTAAAAATGTTCTCAGGTTACAGTTAAATTGTAAATTCTAGAAAACGATAAGTCCCGCCGGGGTTGGATGACGTTAATTGGTGCATTCAAGCTGCCATGTTTATGCAGATTTACTGTTTTCTGTGAAAAATATATGACTAGTTGGAGATTTTTTTAAATAAATTAAATTAAATAAAAAATTACTAATTTTTGATTTTTTTTTATTAATCGTAATTTGAAAAAATCAAAAAATCGAAAAATTGCATTTTCATAATAAAAATTATTCGATTTGCAGCTCAAATTTAACAAAAATAATAAATCAAAAATAAGGACTGTAAAAATTATTACAAATTCTGGATAAGCAGTAGGTGTATAAGTCCAAGAACTTTTTAAAATCGAAAAAACATCGTTAAAATTGCTTGTTAGAAAAAAAATTCCCGATTTTAAAAAATTGAAATTCTAAGTTAAAGAGATTTCGAAGGCCTCTAAATTTCATCCAATCGGAGTATCGGTTAGCCGGAATCGTTTTAAAGCAGACAAAAATAACAGAAAAAAAACATCCTTATTTTCTCCAGTGTACTGAAATGGAACTCTTCGCTATCGCCGCTACGCTCATCCAAACAAAAATTGGATGGTGGAGGTGCTAGCCCAAAAGTTATACTCTTTCTTAGTGGAGGTGCCGGTCCAGACTTATCACTATTTTATCTATATCTGTTTGATATCCCTTGAAGTTCAGTTCGAGTTTGATACAGCACAAATTTTTGTAAAGTTTGAAGTTCGTTTTTTTAAAACTGGAAAAGTTTAAGTTAAGTTCGAAAGAAATACTAAGTGAGTTTGCAACATCTCTATCTTGTGATGTTCCATACACAGAATTGATAGGATCAGTAAACCGTGGCCAATTCACATAGGCCGTTCACTTGTCATGTCTATGTTATAATGGAAAGGGCACTGATAAGTGATAACTTTACTGTCGAGTGCCCCAAAACAACACTAACTAACTATAATGGAGTTAAGTCTCTCTCTCTCTCTCTCTCTCACCTCCTTGTGGGTATGAACGAGGCCTCATCTGACATCCGGTGGCTGTGATGTATCTTCCACTCATCTCGGAGAGACACGGCCAGCGAACTGACTCGAGCCATCAGAACGCCGGTGCCCATGTAATCCAGCCTCAGCTCCAGGGCAAACAGCTTTAGACCGACGGTGTGGTCCGGTTCCGTTCCGGGGTCTTCCCGGATGTGAACTGAGGACAATACAGGTTCAAGTACGTCAAGAAGGACATGCAGGGTCAATGTTCATCACAATAAACGGGAATCAGAATTAATGCAATATATTTTACAATCACCCAAAAGAGGAACTACAGGCCTACATACATATAGGCCTACACAAATCAAAAATTAATTTCATCCAGCATTGGTCTCTTTGGTGGAGGTACCAAGACCAAAACTTTGTATTAGGCTAGCCTAGCCCCTATGAGTCCCAGGGTTGCCAAAATATTCTGAAACCGAATGGTTATCTCGAAAACAAATGACTGCATGAATAATGTCAATTGAGCTTTGCACTGCCACTTTCTCACACTCATAATGGTTTAAGCCCAGTCTAGATGACCACACTGCCATGCCCAAAGAACTACGCGGAGCGAGTCATTCAGTCACGGCCTACTATGTTGACGATTCATAGCAGTTAGAAACCGGTACTACTGTGGTGTGACTTGCAAAAACTTTGTGGTTAGATACAAGAAAACTAGTAGAACAGGTATTGATTATTTTAATAAGTGTTTATTGGACATAACACTGTTCTTTATCAATTTTTATTAAATTATTAGTGATATTTTTGATTTTTATTCAAAAATCTTTTTCAAACTGAAGGTTTATTTTGAATAAAAATCAAAATATCACTAATAATTTAATAAATATGATAAAGAGCAGTGTTGTGTCCAATAACACTTATTAAAATAAACTTGTGGTCATTAGAAAGAAGAAGAGCGAGGAGCTACTCACTGTAGGTGTCTATCTTGCTGAGCTCGATGGTACCGCCCACGATACCGCCCTTGGCGTCCAGACTGGAGCCGCCCAGCCCCACCCCGATGTACATGTTCTTGTGACCCGTGCTGCCGATAGACAGGCGGCCGTCGGAGCGGAAGTCCTTGGTCAGCCACCTGCGAGGAAGCGGGCGTAAGTTCACTCACTAATCCAGTGATCACTGCTAGACATCCACCACATGATGTATACCTGGGGACAGAAGTAAATCAAGGCCTGGGTATTGCAGATACAAGATACCCCTTGATTTACTTCTGACGCCGGGTGTACATCGTACTCAAGCGGCACGGTTGCGAGTTCAAAATTACTGTTTTTATTGTGGCACTCTGTCAATTCTCATAACACCACAAAATATAATATATTTTAGGTTTTATCTACAATTTTTATTACATTATTTGCATAACATCAAATATTAGCAGTATGCCCTACCCGTTGAACAAAATAACCAAGGACAATCACCATCACACACAACAATTGGTATGTAACACTATAAATAAATGACTACCCTAATAATTTTGAACTTCATAAATAATAATATGGCAAAACTAAAAAAATAATAAATAATTGCCACCAAAAATTATTGAAGAGTTTAAAAGGAGGAAATGCATCAGACTCAGGGATGAGGGTAACTAAAAGTAAGCTGAAGTCATCGGCATTTGCACATGTTAAACGAAGGCATACTACCTATATTTCCCAAAGTATGACCTCTTCACTAAATCATTTCAAGGCCTTAAATTACAACGCAAAACTTCTACACATAACAGAAAAATATAAAATAATAATTTTTAATTTAACTAATAAAACCATGCCCACACTGCTCTTCTGCAAGTGCTGTATCATATGATGACCAGATACTCACATGACGTTCCCCATTACATTGCCCATGTTCATGTGCACATTGAGCTTGGTGAAGTTGACAGCAAACAGAACGAGTGTCTCCCAGGCCGAGCCCGACTTCTGCTCGGTGGGACTCGGACTGTCCGACTGTTTAGCGTCGCGTAGTTGGCGGGACTGACGCGAGATGTCGTTCTCCAGGCTGAGACGTAGGCGTTCCCGGGTTGTCAGCATCGGGCTGCGGCCGGGGGTCGGCACGGAGCGGGATAGGCCGTCAGGGCCGCGAGTCCTGGGGAGGACGAAACATCAGTGAAACTACGGAGCTGCTGATATTCCCAGTTTTGAGCTTATTAATTTGTAGGGTTAACACCAACTATCTATTAATTTATTTCTCCGTTTCAAAACTTGTAAAGCTGGGTGTAATTCATGCAAATTTTTTAATACTAATGTCTCCTATACAAATCATGCTAGAAGCTAGTAGCTACTATTACAAGTGGAAATTAGCATTAATTGTCCATTTTTTCTAAAAATCAGGAATTTGCTATAATAATAAAGAATTTTATACTAATAAAGAGACCTACATACTAGAAGAGATCTACATACTAGAGGAGAGATTGTGGAAGGATATAAAGAAGTGGAAGAATTTGATTGCAAAACCCTAGCTGACCCTGCCAGAAGTAGGAAACGGTGATGGATAAAGAAAATGAAAAAAATAAAGAACTCTTAACCATAAATAGTCAGAAGAAATAATAACTTAATAAGTAATAATGACCAGAGATAAATTCTGTTTCAACACGTGCATTACACATTTTTAGAGAAGGGCATAGCCCAATTCAGGTCAATGTGTTTAACCAACAAAATAATATTAAAAAAAACAGCATTTTATTGTAAAAATATTAAAATTGCTATTAAAACATCGTTTAACTCTACCGAGTACCAACAGCTGCTAAGTACTCACATTGTGTCGTGTGACGAACTCTTGCTGAGCAGCTCCTCTTCAACGCTACTTGGACTCTCATCTCCGGCCTCGCTGTAAGCCGCACTGAAGCTGAGATCCCCCAGGAAGAGCCGCCTCACGATGCTGCGTCTGTACCAAGCCTTGGGGAACGCTAGGATCTCAGTCAGGCGGCGCATGTCGTACTTGAAGCTAGCAGAGCCTGGAAACATCAACGGTGTCAGAGCGTTGTCGCTCCCAAGGTGAGGGGGTCGGGGGACGGGAGCGCTGACATATAATTGAGTACACCTCATTTAATAATTAGTAGCAAGCCAACATCAAGTCTTTCACTAACATGGGGCAACATTTTCCACTCATGAAGGACAATTTTGCAAAACAATCTTAAGTGATGGGCCAAAATTTCTTCACAGTAGGTTTATCCTTATTGACTCATCCTTTCAAAATAAATAATCCTGCAATGTTAACCCATCGGCTTTCTCGCCGGTCGAATCGACGGGCTGTTTAAAATGCGCGCTGACTTACCTGGCCATCGGATCGACGGGCTGGAACAGCAAGGGAACAGCGCGCTACATTATCGGTCGTTGTATGAAAATGGTTCGTCCAATCACCAAGAGATCGCGCTCAATGTACTCTACGCACTTCGCTGCATCCAACGATGTGTTTGGCTCGTCACTCGGTCAAGTTTTAGCCTGTCTATGCTTGAAGGAAAGATTATGTTTGCATTCGTAGGCGGTATGGCGGCGCGCGCGCTATGGTGGCTACAGCTTATTGCAATATTTTGAAGGATATGACGAAGATGACGGGTGTGATATTTTGACACCAAAAAAAATTCGAAGGAAAGTTCATACACCTAGACATTTATTTAGGCTACATTTTAGTTTTTATTTCAAGTAAATCGGGTTATTTTTGTTGGAGCAGTGAATTTTTTGCTGAGGTGCGCTCCGCAACCCCATTTTGTAAAAAATAAATGGATTTGAGGGGCCAGGCGCAGCGATTTTTAATGGTAAGCCGATGGGTTAAGTCAATAGAGAAAATAACACTTTAGTTATGTCAACAAAATTTTAGTCTAGGCCTACATTGATAATACATTTTCTTCTACAGTATCTCCACAGTTAACATTTGATAACTCTTGGTACCTAGTAAATGAAGGGTAGTAGTTTAGGCCTATATGAAGTTTGTCCAACTAGGCCTATAAGTTAAAATTTCCAATAACTCATGAGTCATAACATAAATATATAAATTCTATTTTTATCATCATCATCATCATCATGATTTTATTTCTTATTAACAGCCTACTTAGAAGGAAACATGATTATTGTCTCCAAACAGAGACGTACGCGGCTGGTGTTAGCAATGTGACTAACCAATGTCCACTATGGTAGAGAAGCGAATGACAGCCTGACTCTGGTCCGTAGTCTTGATCCCCTTGGCCGGCTGGTCATGAGGGAAGTTGAGTTTCCGGCTGCGAGACAAGTGGAACTTGACAAACTCTACGTTGACGCTGAGCGAGTCTTTGCGCTCACTGTCTGCTAGCGGCGACCACTGAGCTTCCTTGTGACCTGACGACAAACACAAAAGATAAAATAAACAAACAATTATTGTTTTTGTACATCACAATGTACCTAACAATCTATTATCCATCTACTATCTATTATCTATCTTTGCAATAATTATCTATCAAGTAAGCCAGTGGTTTCCCAGCTATAATTGAAGTAGTAGGCCTACACTAAATTCTAGGGCTGTGAGGGTAGAGGTTTTGACAGTCGGGTAGGGTAATGGAACGGGTACTAAACTCCTTCCGGTTGGGAAAGGAAAAGACAATACTGCATGCTAAAATGGATATAGGTCTAATTATTTAATTTTTTAAGAGGATTTCATTAATTTTCTCCCAATTAATTTTCTATGTAACTTCTTGTGTGTGTGTGTGTGTGTGACAGTAGCTCCTCACCAGACTTCTTGCCTCCCCCGTACGGATGGAAGATGTAGACAGAGAAGTCAGCGAGGCAGCCGGTGACCGACAGGCCGCCCACGGCCGACGCACCAGACATGTCGAACCGGCTGCTGGTCGGCGTCGCTCGCAAACCCTCGAACTCACTGGAACAAGACCACAGTTTGTCACGGTTTCTAGTCTCAATTAGTCGGGGAACAGATGCTTAATATTAATTTGTTATAGATTTGTTTCAGAAAGATCCAAGAGGATACAAAGTGTTTGTATAAATAAACGTATCAGTAAAATTTGTTAGAATTTAAATTGAACTTTATTAAATTTCCAACATTTGAAAATAATAGTAGGCTCTACTATATTATATTGACATATCATTCAATTATCAATATCACACGAAAAATTTGGATATGATATTGATACATATATCAAAATGTTATTGTTTGTAAAAAAAAAAAAAAAAAAAAAAATCCTCCCCCAAAAAATAAAAGAGGGCATATTTTTAATAATTTGTGGCCAAATAGGGTTGATGAGGTATCACCAAATAACGATTTTTACGATCTAACAATCCGTTTTATGACCCGGCACCTCCACCATAGGTACCATCCAGGATTAATTTAATTTTGACCAAAATTACAAAATTTTGCATTTTTTGTGTAAATTTTGATATTTTGATATGAAGCCAAATATCGACATCGAAAATATTCCCACTTATTGATATGTTATCGACTTATCGCTATTTTTTCCCCAGCCCTAATAGATATCATCTATCCTACCTGTGTAACTCTTCCTCTGCTCGCTTGGAAGAGAAGACTATGTCCAGCGAGGGCAGCTGCAGCATACACTCGACGCGCGACACCGGCAGGCAAGAGAAACGGAATGTAGACGGTTGCATGTGAAAGTAGACGATGACGTCGACGGGGAACGAAGCGTAGACGTAGTTGCCGGTGACGGTGGCGGTCGAGGCCCAGGAGTTGTCCTGCTCCATTGCGAACATCGTGTTCACCGGGCCTACGCAGATACGTTCACAAATCAGGTTTTAAACATTTGATTTAACTCTTTCCTAAATGACTGCCCAATTTTGTTTAGTTAACTTAATGTTTAAACAACTCTAACAGTAAAAACTTTTAAATGTCTTGCTACCCATTGATGACATTTTTATTGATCAGGTTGTTTTGTAGGCCTAGCTGTCTTTGAAACGTCAACAGAAAAATATCATCAATCGTTGAATACCACTGCTATAAAACAACCCGATCAATGAAAATGTAACTCTTAACAGTGTTTAAACGTTTAAAACCTTCTCGAAATACGAATCATATGGTAATATTTCCCCTTAGGTGAATGACCTTGAGTTAAGTTCAGTCACAAATATATAAGAAACCTCAAGCACACTGAATGGGTTCAATAGCACTGGACAGCAGTTTCACTTGGTTCTACAGCTTTGTTTTGATCTCCTCACAAGTTAATTTGCGAGTGTCTTAACGAAGTCAGCGTCTAGCTTTAGTCCAAACTACTAAATGTTGACGTATACATGCGACAGCCCTACTTTTTTAAATCTAAATTCTAAACCTGATCTTTGATTTAAAAATTATCGTATTTGAATTAATTTAAATCAATAAAACTTATGTCACAAATATTGTTGCAATTCGAAACCTATTTTCTCACGCCTTTCAGAAAATCAAAAAATATTTATTTTTAGTAAATCTTTACACGAGAGACTCCGAACTTCTGTGTTATGCAGCTCCAAATGGGTAAAAAAGAACCCAAGGCTCAGAATTACACTATGTACAGAATCAACATGAAACTTATGATGAGAACCAGAACGTGGAGTAAATATTCAACAGAATACAATAGTAGTTAGAGACTAGTAAAATGTAAAATATTATAATTTATTTGTCAGGTTATGATTAGATGCAATGAAATTTCATCAGCTCCATAACATCTCGAGGATGAGCAGTTAGATCCTATCCCAACTGTTAATAATTAATGTCACTTTTATTTAGCATTAAATAATAATAAATAGCTTGTTGCAAACTAACTGAAATGGTATACAAAACATAATATATGGGAATTACATTGACGCTATACATGTATATGTTTTGTTTTGAAATAAATAATTCCTCCTCGAGCCATTTTGTTGTAGGGCTACCGAGAGAGAAGAATAGCCAAAATTAACAAGGCCATTAGCCATTTATGTGTGGCGCACCTGTTGGGAATGTGGCCTTTGACTGCGGTGCCGGAATGGGCTCCAGCGTTTGCTCCAGGAATTCCAAGATATGCGGGCTGATGATGGTTTCTTCTGGAATACTCTGGAGCGTCATCCAGGCAAATAGAGAAGCCTTCTTGGTTCCGGATTTCTTGCCGGATCCAAGCTCGGTGGCCAGACGGAACGGCATGCAGTCATCCTGGATTGTCTTGGACTCGTAATGTACCTTGAGTTAAACAACAATGTCCATCAAAATACGGCATTAAGATAATATTGATGAATGTAAAAGTAATGTTTTATTTGCGTTTGAACACGATGCCTTTGTGCCTTTGGGTCAAATAGCTAACAAACTAATATCATGACGCCTTATACCATTATACGCGTTAATCAATTAGGGCAACCTTACAGGATTGAACATGGTATTCATAAATATTTCACAGTTAGTTTGTAGCCTATATTTCCAAATTGTAAAAATTGTAATTTCACTAATCTGTTCTTGTAAATATAAATATGAACAATGTGGGGGATCCGGTTTCAAATCCCGGTCGAGTTTGATTTTAAACAAAAACAAACAACCAGTTAAAGAATTTAAAAAAATTAAGAACAGCAGTGGTAATCCAAACATTGGACTTGTATGAATTGTGTAGATAAAAACTTGTGTAATGAAATGATTTATAAAAGATTTATAAATTATAATTGTCAGATGATGTGAGGTAAGGAGTACGGACATACATACCTTAACGTCCAGCCCGGGAATGTGGAATATGGTTAGATCGACCAGCTGAGCCACGTTGCTGCCGTGCATGTAGCGAAGCCTGGCGGACGACTGCGGAGCTTTAGCCTCGGCCTTGTTACGTCGGCTGGGGTTGGGACTGGCGGGAGGGAAGTCAAACATTCCCCCGGAACAACTACGTTCCTTCTTCATCCGGCTAGTTCTGAAACAGACACGTTTACTTACAAGCTGACGCATTCCGAGGAAATCTACTTTGAACTCTTTACCCATAGGCTGAAATGATTGTGAGTTCATACAGAGATAGGACTTGTAAGGCGTGGAACAGGCTACCACGTTGGCCGAGGCCTTGAAGAAGCTCGGATTGGCGGACATGTTCGAGAGCGGCGCCAACTTTGCAACAGTGCAAGAGAGGCAACTTTATGTCGGTCAGGTATTCCACAAGGCCCAAATAGAAGTGGGCGAGAACGGGACGATAGCCGCTTTCATAATGGAAGCTGTGGACGAGCTAGAGCTCGGGCGGAGCACGAGTCAAAACAACAGGGAGTCTTCACGTTGGATCATCCGTTCGTGTTCCTCGTGCATTGTGCAAAGTCCGGAGCTATTCTCTTCACGGGGAGGTTTTCAAAGCCGTAGTTCATAGGAGAGTACATGCGTTGTCAAATATAGATAAAGTATCAATATACATACACACATGCAGTTAAAAATGTACATATAAAAAAACAATACAATGACATTGATATCGTTATCATATTGCATCTATAACATTGTCAAAAATACCTAAAAATGTTTTCATAATCATACTCGTGTTTAAGGACTTGAGTTAGGTCTGTTGAATGATTTTGAGCAAACCAGTTTTTAGCGCAGAATTCAGAGGTTTATTCTGGGTCATTTTGAAGCTCTATTGTTTGTCCGATCGGGTTGTGGTTTGAATATGGAGCGCTAAGAACTTGTTTTTCAAATATTTCTTACTTTTTTTACTAACTGACTGTATATATGCCATCAGACAATGTAGGATACAATTATTTTAAATGTTGAAGTGTGCAAAAATTAATTTTGGGTGAAAATTGGAGGTCAAAAAGTTGTCCAGAATGTAGGTAGAATAATATGCTGTATTTGTTGATCAAGCAAATTTTTAAATGGACATTAAACATTGGAAATAAAGTTGGCAAGAGCTCATCCAACTGTTGTAAGCCCAAATCAAAGTAAAACCTTACATTTCTAAATTTCAAATGATTTGTTTGTACAGATTTAAGACACCAATGGAAAAATATTGAAATTATATTGATTGTTATAGTAAAGTATTGACTTACAGTTTGAGTTCATCCTCCTTGGCGGGATCCTTGGTGTGTAGCACGCACTTCCCTCGGTTCACCAGCACCTTGACGTCCAGTTCGAAGTCAATGTTGGGTTCCTGGGGCTTCTGCAACACCGACGGTAGCGAGTCTCTGGGACTGGAACAAAACAGGCTCAGGTTGTATGAAAGAAACTAGCAGAACAGGTATTAATTCAATATCTTCAATAATCCAGTATAAAATCTTATAAAAGAGAAGTGTAATGTACAAAAACATTTAGTATTTAAATATGCTCAGGTTAGCTTGCTTGAAGACTCGGGCGCAATGATTGAGGTAATGGCTGGGAGCTAAGCAACTGAGGGTAGGTCCTAATGCACCATTCTTTTTTTATATGTCCACATTTTTGGCTTATTAAATAAACCAATAATTAGTATGTAGATTGTAGAGTCTACCCACTGAATCACATAACTGACTTTCATCGTATTATTACGCCGTCATGCATAACCTGAGCACTTAAGCTTGTTTAAACACGTTACTTGTTAAAAAGGGGAAACTTTAGAGCTCAAGAATGTATTTGCTGTCTTTAAAGGGGAAGATGTACACCATCGACCATGAGTTAGCTGTATCTACCCTTGATTAACTTCTGGTCGAGGTCGCGTACCCACCTGGTGTCGACGTGCTCGTAGCTGAGCGTGGAATAGGTCGACGGTTTCCGTCTCAGCTCGACCTTCTCGCCGTCGATCTCGATGTGTTCTCCGTTCCACTCGAGGTCTCCCTCGGGCAGGCTCAGGTCGGAGCCGGCGCTCGGCAGCGAGGATTGCCTTGGAGAGGAGGAAAGAGATACATTTGTGTTAGTCCCATGCGAGTGTCGACGTCGTTCACCGTGTTTAATACACAGAAGTCCATGTTTCAAGTCCAAATTACCCAAATACGGTTGATCAAACATATTGTAAATTGACCCAAAGAATCGTAGGGGACTTCTTTTGAATCAAACAGACATTCAAAAGTATCCTGTTTGAAATAATGAGGGTTTTGTATCAAGAAATCCAAGTATGTACAAAATATGTTAAAATAAAATGTTGTGTTCTCTATGCATATATCAATATAAAACATTTGAGAAATAAAACAATTTTTATTTCATTTTTATTAATTGAGCTTTCTTTAGTAAACCCTTAGGCATACAATACAATATAAAAGCAAAGACACATTTGAAGAATGCCTAAGTTGAAGTCAAAGGAGCGATGTTCAAGACTGACACACACTAACACAAATGTATTTTGAAGTAAAAGTAAAATCCAAAACCTTTTCAAATGTCTACTTATTAAGGAACACATTACAATAATTATTATGTTTAGTGTGACAAATGATTGATTCGATTCAACAGCTTACCGTAACCATTTCCGCAGATTTCTAAAGATTGAAGAGTAAAATAAAAATATACATATATGTCACAGAACAACGCAATGTTTTGGTTTGAACAGCTTTGTTGACACGGTTCATCAGTATAAAGTTTGCAGCATATAACGTTATTCCTCGTCTCATCAACAAAATATTACTACAAAATAATTTGGGGAACTAAAAAAAAATTGAAATGTATGTACATCTATACCAAAGATTGCATAACTTATGATAATGTAGAAAAAGATGTAATATAGAGAAAATAAAAATAAAATTCCACTACATCTATATATTCGGATAATACAAGGCATATATATACAACGATCGATAAATGAACCAATATGATGGTTAGTAAGGGAATATTACAGTCACAACTGTGTCAAAAAGAAGAGCTTTCGTAATTAATGTTTTTCATACCATTTATTCAAATATTTAATAGAGTTCAACAATATAATTATATTCACTAATCTACATTATTAAGTACGAATGCTGCTATGTTCATGCATATATTTAGCTAATCCATGAAACGGCTACGTCTAGTACATAAGCAGCTTATAAAGACCGAAACTTTGTGTTACAATATTATTACAGTATGTACAAAGCATCTTACCGACGTGACACGAATAATACGTTATTATTATGTATTGATTATTATAATTTAGTGTGGGTACTATTTAGGAACCTGGTTGAAGGAGTAAGTATGTACAGTTGGAGCGAGAGAATGTGTTTAATAATCACAGGTCGCTCGCAACTCACAACGTTTTCTAGGTTACTGCTTCATGCGGCTTCATAGCTGTGAATTAATGTTTAGTCTTTGACGTATAGAGAAACATCAGTCGACACAAAAACAAATATACTTAGAGAATACTATCTAAAACTGGTTGTGTCATAAACTCAATATTTATCACCATTGGGAACTGAATTAACATTTGGGTTAAGTACAGCATACTTAACAAGGTGCAATCATGTAGACGAGCCTTACGTGTAACATGCTAGTATTCATTCAAAAGCCAGGAAGATTCAACATACAACAACACATGCAGTGCTGAACGATGCTCCTAGCAAGAGAACATGGACACGATAGAAGAGAGAAGACTCTGTAAACATTACGTACTTCACACTGGATAATAGAGAATAAGTTCGTGTCAACAAGAAATAAATCAATTAGTTCATTAATTTTGTAAAGAAATCTGTGAATCATTCACAATGTCATTGTCACATTGTCACATATTAGGATCTAGTTAGGGTCTTCGCAAAATGGAACTAACGTGCTGTATACGATGTAATAATAGATACGTAAAAGAAAGAACAACTACACAAAGTTTTTCAAACATTTCTACAAGAATAAAATCTGAATTGAAGCTTATATTATTATAATACCTAATTACTATACAATATATACAAAACTGTTCTAGCTTGGGTTTGGAGGTAGGTAGTCCTATTGAAATACTATTAAGTTGTATGAATGTTTTTTTTTTTTTGAGATTATAGAAAAATGTACAATTCAGATCCGCTTAAAGACAAAAAACATATAATTTTAAAACGTCAACAGCCAATAACATTGAAACCCCCCTTCAGGAATTATTAATAGAGGTATGTGTATATATCATTTTCAAGTGTCAATTTATAGCGTTTTGTAGCATCTATTTTTTTTTTGCCACCTTAGAAAACTTGTATGTACATGAAATTTTAAATATTTTTATTTTGAAATTATGTCATCAAGGTTGAATAACAACTGAATGAAAATTAGATTATTAAGTGGCAAAATAGTGCTTTGTAGCATCTATTCACAAAACACTATTTTTTTTCACGTACCTCTAATTATTAATAATGACTAATAAGCTATTAAATGTCAGCCCAACACACTCGTCACGCAGCAAAACCAGCAAAATAAAAATCAATCCGCCAAACCGCACTGCATCAGCCATATATTGTAATGTCCAAGACGTAAGGTTGGGTTAATAGTGAAAACTGATGCAGCAGAAGCGAACGTGACCAGGAGACAAACCTGGGTTCGTTTGAGAAGAGACTGCAAGAGAACAAGAGAACAACAGTCACTGTGCGCACACGTTTCAGGCCGTGAGGCACTGATTGTACACTTAAGACTAAAGAATACGGTGACAATATTGCGTACGGGACTCACTTGCACAATTGAAGCAGACAAAATACTAGTACTACACACACACACACACACAAGAAAGAGTTCTTTGGTGAAATTTTTTGCCCAACTTGCCATTTATAGTGATTAAAAACTAAGGATGGCCATATTCAAAGTCAATAATAATAATATCTGGTAAGAATGCACGACGATAAAGGTGAGATAAAGGTGAGTTTGGAATGGTATTATATTAAATGATAATGGCAGTAAAAATTATCCTACAATTTCTAACAAACTGGTGTGATCAAGATTGGATGTCTCAAAAAGTCAAAACCAGAATGTTTAGGTCAGGAATAGTGTGAAATCTTTGAGTGGTGACTAAAATATGTCAAATTGATGATTTATTATCATTCTCAAAATACACAAGTACAATAGCAAGTGGGTATGGCAGTTTGCGTAAGCGCTGTAAATTAATGATATTACGCGTTTTGGATAAAGGTTTTCATTAAGAATGCAATTCAATAATATTTTCATTATCGATTATCGAAATATAATTGAAAATCGGTTATCCAACGATAATATTGATTATCATGTGCATCCCTGATGTTAGGTCCTATTACCAACAAGAAAGTTGGATAGGCGGTTGAAGGATCTCACCTGACTCTCAGGCCTATCGAAGCAAAATGGCCCAAAATAAAATAAAATTTAGAAATATAACAATGAAGGCTATATGTGATTACTGATAGCACACACGCACACTGTCCAGCGGAAGGTAATTAAACTTAAATTTTTTAATTAAATTAAACTTACTTAAGTGCAGCTGCATATTAAATTCTCACCGTGGACTTTTATCTATTCTATTCAAGTTGAAAATAACAACTGTATCCAGATAAATTCTCGTTTAAAATCGTGAAAACATTCCACTTGATTACAAGTCGCCATGTTAACTTTAAAAAAAAAAAAATTGTCAAGAGAATTGACGACTTGAATTGTACCCGCCTCCTGACGTCACGAGGCAACATGGCGGAATTAGTGGGTATAAATCCTCATTTCGCAAGTTGACGCCTGCTTCACGGCGCAACACTTATCACGCTCTAACTTTTATTCTATTCATTATTTGGACAATAATTAAATGAATAATATTTAGCAAATATATCATTCTTTGTAATAGCGATTATTTCGATTTTTTTGACACAGTCGTTAGCTTGTTATAACAATGCACGCATCATTCATGTGAAAATTATATATAACTAAAGTATTCTCAATAATTTATTTGACAAAAAACTACTGATCGAATTTCGACAAGACCTCTTTAAAAATATGCACCAGACTTTTTAGACAAGAAATAAACTAACTTTCTAGATAGAAAGTGCACTGAACGAAACTTTGCAGCATAGAGTAATATGCAGGGTATGTGTTTTTTTTATCTAAAATACGCACTCTTGACGTGCGGATGAGCCGTGAAAAAGTGCACGCTGCATATTACTCTATGCTGTAAATTTTCGTTCAGTGCATTTTCTATCTAGAAAGTTTGTTTATTTCTTGTCTAAACAGTCTGATGCATTTTTACAAAGAATCCTTGTCGAAATCCGATCAGTAGTTTTTTGTCAAATTAATTAATGAGAAAACTTAAGTCATTGATAATTTTCACTTGTGTGATGCGTACATTGTTATAACAAGCTAACGACTTGGTAAAAAAAATCGAAATAATCGCTATTACAAGGAATGATATGTTTGCTAAATATTATTCATTTAAGTGTTGTCTAAATAATGAATAGAATAAAAGTTAGAGCGTGATAAGTGATGCGCCGTTCAGCAGGCGCCAGCTTGCGAAATAAGGATTTATACCCAATACTAGTCACGTGACCTATCGATCGTTTTAAGCTCCGCCCATTTCGAGTCGTCAATTAAATTATAGTTTATTATTATTATTTTTGTTTTATTTTCAATATGTAAGGCACATTATGACAACATAGGTCCTACACATTGCTGGAAGCAAGATTAGAGCGAGGCCCCATAACACATAGTGCGTTGCCTCCAGACTTAACTAAACTACAATCTAAAACCAACATATTATTAAAAAATAAAGTAATTAAACACTATGAGCAAATGTGCTACATTTTGTTGATCAATTTTCCATGGAGTGTCAAAAACACAAAACATTATAGAATAGGCTAATAAAAACTTAAGTGACAGCACAGATGAATAGAACAAGGTGTACAAGAAGTCAATTTTAAATTTTACATAATTCATATTGTCAGTAGGCCAACCGGACAGCTGATGATGAAAAACAATGTTTTCCCTGCTGAAAATTAATTTTTATGATTTGAGAGCATCTAAAGTTATTTTTTATGAATGCATTTCAACACCCCGGAGACAAGATCTAGAACTACGTCCCAACTGCCCAGAGCATGAAGCGAGTACCTACCTGCAGATGTTGTGCGTGTCGGAGAACGTGACCCTGGGCCCCCCGAGTCCCCTCACTCGGAGCGAAGCCGACCTCGACGGGCCGGACCGCGGCGAGCTCTCAAAGCTGGCCGAGTTTCCGTTCGAGTTGACGCTAGCGCCACCTAGGTCGTCGGGGCTACACGTGCACTAGCATTAGTGTTAGTGAGGGTGTTTAGTGAATTAGACGTGACTGTTAGGTAAAAACATAATGTGGATCGTAACCGAATGTAATAGTACATACAGTAAAACCCCTTTAATTAGACAAACTAAAAAACTTTCTTGGATTGAAGTTATTACGTATTCATAAGTACTAAAGCCTAGCCTGCATTTAATTAGATACTTATATAGGCCTAGATGAGTGGTTTCATTGTATCCAAGCCTAGTAGGAGTCACTGAGGCTAACGTGGGATAAGGGCTTAAGGTCAGAATTTCAGATGAATGTTTCCGAACGATTACACAAGTAATATCATTATTAGATTTTGCAGGAACATTTATGAAGTACCTTTCTATTGATTGGTTGCAAAGAATTTGTGGAAAAACGTGAAACACAAATTTATAAAATATGTTGATAAGGTATCACCAAAAATGCACAACAATTTTAACGTTCACTCTTGCATTTAATTAATGGTCTGGCACCTTCACTAATGCGCATCAGATGGGACTTTACTATAGGGCAGTGGTTCTCAACCGGCGGGTTGCGAAGGGGTTGGAAGTGGGTCGCGTCCGCAAAACGATTATTGGAAATTTTAAGCAAAATTTAAGAAAAAAACAAGTTTGGGAAGTGTGGAAATAAATTTTGTACTTTGAATTTCAAAACAAATTATATTGTTGCCTCTTATTTGTGGGGATTCGAACAGCTGTGAACCTCCCGTACAAAGCCTGTCTGAAAATCTGTCTGAATATTTGTGCACCACTGCAGAGTTCTTTCCAAAATATAGCCTGATTTTGACGTAAGCCTACTTGTTGCGGCATGTCAGCCGTTTGTTCCACATTAATAAAAAATAACAGTAGCACAGAATGTAGCAAATAATGTAATAATTATGGAGTAATTGTGCACAAAATATTATTTCTATTTTACTGACTTTAAATAGGAAATTTAATGTGCCGAAAGGCGAAACAAATAAATTGATAACTTACCGTACTGTTTTATTACTTTCATCGCCACCAATTTTCTGAATATAGGCTAGTGCATAAAAAATTAAAATATATATATTTTTAAAAATGTATTCCTAATTGGATCATCAAACTATTACAAGATATCAAGAGGGTTGCGAAAGCAAAAAGGTTGAGAACCACTACTATAGGGTACCCTGCACCTCCACCATTATATGCTTGTTGAACCAAAATTTGAAGCTAGAAATTAATTTGTCTTGGGTATTTGCAGCATAAAGGGGTTTCACATTTCCCTCCTCAAAAATTCATATCCTCGTTTTAGTTATTTATTCATGTTTTTTTTTTCATTCCAATTTTTAAAATTCAATAGTTTAATCAATATTGAAAATATTCCCACGTAATGTCAATATCATATTGAAGCATCAAAATCTTTGCCCGGTTCTAATTTAAATGTTGGGATCCAGTACGAAAATGTGAAGGAAAAAAATCGAGACACCTAAGAAGAAAAACACAAAGCTGAGGCTTGAACTCGCCTGTGCACTAGCCTCAGCGTTTCCTCTTAAGAATGTATCACCATTTTGAAGATTAAAGAGACATAATGCAAATATGCACGCATGCACGCACCCACTTACCCACCGACCCAATTCCCTGACTGATTGGCAGTGATGTTGCAATAAAATAGGGGGTAACATTTTTGATTTTATAGATTTAATTTGGAGAGTTTTGGAAATGTTTTCTAGTTAAATACGGAAATTTAAGAAAATTCCAGAAAAATAAACAATTTCACTGACTTTTCCAGACTTGCAGACACCCTGTCTAATGCTCCCAAACCAACAAAACAATAGTTAGCTAATAAGCTCCAATCCAAGCAACACAAAAAATATAGACAAAAATTGTTACCTACAGTAGGCCTAATTCTTACAAGAAATATCTATAGCTTATAGCAGAGGATGTTTAGGCGTGAAAATAAGAGTAATTTCGTTTTTATCTTACAAAAGGTGAATGGTGTTGCAAAAAATTAACATTTTAGTTGAAAGTCTTTTACTCTCCCCTGATTTTTTGAAAATTTTAGTGTGGTACCTGCAAAAGAATTAGCCAGCACTAAAATAAAATATTGAAGTTGTACGGCATGTATTGGGTGGAACTATTCGCATCTTTGCTTTTTTCTGACCAAAACGGTGAATATGGTGTGAGGAGTTGAAATGTTTCATTTACGTGGTTTAGCGGTGAAATTTAGTTTTACGTAAAATACCTGCTCTGCTTATAGCTAATGTACTTTTCACGCACAGTAAGCCTACTATTTATTATATTGCAAATAATAATTTTAAAAATGAGACAGTTTTCAGAGAAATCTCTTATTTGCCAATGAAATATTTTTGTCAACAATTCTATATAATAAAAGCATTATCAAGACATGCTATGAAAAACTGCCACATATGCTCTCTAATCATTAGCCCCTTTAGCACAATATACATACTGTGAACAACATGAAAGCACTTGCTACCGTACGATGAGGGCTTGGATTAACGGGGTTTTACTGAAGTACTGTACGTGACACATGACATCCTGGCAAGTATGTAACAGTGTAACATTGATGCAGTGTTGCAATTAATAAAGTAACAAACAAAACCATACAACGAGAAGTGCATCCACAATTAGAAGCGTTGCACACTGTCACTGTGAGCCGTTAGTAGGGCTGCTGTTTCATGTTGGCCCACGCACATCAATATAGGGTTAAAGAACACAAAACATTCGTGTACGGCAATGTTGAGTTTATTTATACATCAATCCATATTTCAATTTCTTAAATATCTCTACCTACCTGACATAAAGCTCAAATGCAACAATAAAATGTCAGGATCTTGATTACTATGGTTCTATTCTCCATTCTATATGTGTTTTATTTATTTTGGTGTTCTTAATCTTGTAATTATTAATGCATTAAATATTAATCTATGTTTTGAGAAAGTCAGTCATTAAAAATCAAACCATGACTGAGTTATTATCCCAGAATTCAGGAATGAATTAGTAGTAATTTTCATAAGTTGACGTTTATCTCTTATTTGCTGTCTGTAATAATAATTATTAATTAGTATCTGCAAAATGTATTGGTTTGAAAGTGCTCGCTTAAAGTGACAACATAACGAATCAGTAAAAATATCATATTTCAAAACTTCTGAAAGTGGACGGTTGGCATTTGCTTCTTCTTATTTTCATATGCCCTCATTTTTGGCGTAATAGGCCTAGGCCATCAACCATCATGCATTTTCTGGTTTTCCAGTAGAGACTTATATAGTATAGACTTTTCCTTTTATAGTCAAGTTCATACCAAGTGGAAGGGCATCCATTTTGTCTTTAAGACTTAGATATCTCATCAGATGCTCTCTGTTCTTCCCTCCTACATTGACTGCAAGTACTGCTATAAGTGATTCCTTCAGATGTAGGTTGTTTTGAAGATATCATGTACTGTTTGAAGTCTAAACAGTACAGTCGCTGGTCATCTATTTCCATGATGTTTGGCATTTCCAGCACTAGTAGTTATCTTTTGCCATATTTGTCTTTCCTTTTATCTATCCAATCCTTTTTCACTTTTCTCTTGGTTGCAGTGCTCGAATGGGTCTTTACTACGGCAATGACACGATACGATTCATCGATGTTGTGCGTCTTTTTGACCCAGGATAATCTTTTTCATTAATCGATCATTTTTAAATAATTTTAAGCTCTAATTTTTTTTTAACTTCGCATTCCGCTTAAACGTCTGAAATCCACCAACCGATAATTTCATTACAACTTACGTCGCAATTGAGTTGGCCTATCTCAACAGTTACTATACATTCTTCGTAACTTGATGGCCCGCATAGCCTAGCGCCTTATTCTGTTTCCTAGTCATTTGTATTCGCAACAATCCTCCCCCCGCCGATTTTCAGGACCAGAGTATCGCACTCTCTCTCACATCGACCACACTCCCTATTCTCCTCTGGAGAGCATGATGGGCCGTACAGCTCGCATCCGCGACCATGCCGAGACACGCGCAATCAAAATACCCAAATGAAAAAGGGCGTTTGGTCATGCTATATGGTAATAATATTAAAAATGATACTTTTGTGAATTTTATTTAGCAATTAATCTCATTCGGAACGCAATTATATATGAAAGTTTGACTTCTTTTTTTAAAAAAAAATCGATTTTTCCAATTTCGATGTCGATGTGAAATTATTCGACATACAGACATCGTTTATTTGTCTTCGTGCGATGTGCTATTTAACATCGATGCAGCCTAGTTTTACAAGAATACAGATATGGACAATGGCTTTTGCTGCCTCTCTTTACCAGGTAATCTGCCTTCTCATTATCATACACTTTACGAGCTCTAGCTTTATAATATAGCCTAAACAGCAGTACCTTGCATTCTCTTACCTAATACTCCACACTCTCCTTACTAGCCACGACCTGAATTGCTGCCTTTGAGACCTACATTATTACTATTTTTGTAACTTGATGTTTGCTAATATCTCCAACCAATGCTAGCTTTATTCGTTTTATTCTTTTATTTTTATTCGCCAACGAAATTACTTGCATTTTTTTCAGCTGACCAGGAGTAGTTAATTCTGTTACAATACAGACCAGCACTCGCCATATTCTCTCCAGCATTTGAATTCGTAACATGCATTACGCTGCATGTAAATGTACATGTAGGCATTACAGAGAAATACCCCAAATTAAATAAGTGCCTGGGATATGCCTAGGGTAATTAAATAATAAAATATAACTAGAAAATGTAATTGAGTAATAATAAGTAATAACTACTGGTAACAACTAATAAGGATTCTTTCACGTCAAACAGCAGCCCTGAGATTTGCATCCTACATTGTGATTGTGCATACGTATTGCAATGTAATATAATACAGAATGGTTGTACGTTATACTGCCGACGATGAGTGCATAGTGATGTTGATGTGTTGTCAAAAACAATAAGTAAGCAAATATGTTTAAAATCATAAAATTTACATAAAATAAATACATTGATTTCCAAGTCGACACGTATGTGAAGGTGATGACGTTTTGATTAACTGATCGTATGATAACTCACCAGTAACTATGCAATTTTCCATGAGAGTAAAGAAACTCCAGGTGATTGTAATTTTCATTCGGGCTAAAAAAATACATAGTATAATGCAATTTTAGATTGTTTGGTTAGATATGTGTTTTTAAACGGTGGACTTGAATCTCGTAGGAGATAAGTTATTCCATGGGTTACCCATAATTTAGTATTGAGATTAATGTTGGTTTTATATACACAATATTGTTTAGGAGACAGATATGGAGTGTTAATTTTATAAGGGGCTAATGTACCTAAATATACATCACATTATTCTCATCCTAAAACAAGAGATAGATTAATTAAAGGTTTAAATGTACATAATAATAATAAAAATATACAGACTTATATTCAGTAAAGCTTAGGTTTATATATGCTCAAGCTACAGTCAAAACAAAGTAACATTTGTCTACTTTGCAACTACATAATGACTATATCTAGTGTACATAAAGTACCAAGTTCTATTGCTAACTCATATCTATACAAAATGTAAAACCGCTTAATAGACGTTAATTAAGTCTCAATCATTTTGAGCTAAAGTGAAAAAAATTCATTTTTATTAGTAAACTTACGAAGGACTTAGATAGCAATTTTTTCAAGCAATTATTTTTTAACTTCTGAATTGTATTAAATATTAACAATTCCATATACGGGAGTGTTTCCCGACTAACCAAATCGAGAAATATGTTAAGTAGCGGTGTGGATAGGAAGCCCAACAGCTTACCTGCTCGGTGACTGCAGGGATCTTGTAGAAGAAAGACACAAATAAAAATAAACATTAGTACACGAAAACGTCAACGTTTTATTTGTGTCTTTCTTCTAAAAGACCCCTGCAGTCACTGACCAGGTAAGCTGTTGAGCTCCCTATCCACACCCCAACTTAACATTAACTAGCCGTTTGGCATCTCCTATCCATCACCAAATCGAGAAATAAATATTGAATATTTTATTTAGTTTCAGGTTTGCATTTGAATCAAATTAATCTATTTTCATTGTAAATTATTTAAACGAAGGCTGGTTCAAGTCAACTTCATGGACCAGATTGATCGAGTCAACTTCTGATCAAATCCTCATTTCAATGTTACTCGTTAGGGGTGTGTAATTAATTCGTGCAACCGCGGCTGACTGCCACAGTTCCGTCAGACGTAAGTAAGAGAGTTCAAAACAAGACTAGCGGACTCACCTCTCCATCTCGAGATGATGTTCGGGGGTCGGCGACGGTACGATGAAGGACCTCGAGCGGTACGTGTTGCTCTTAGAGCCGAGACCGAATTTGCCCTTGATGGACGACGCCTTGACGCTCTGGCGACGCAGCTTCTGTATCATGTCTCTGCGGAGAGAGAGAGAGAGAGATAACATACCCGAACGAGCAAGCACAGTAAGTTCATACAAAATTTAATTTAAAAATGAAGCTAAAGTTGGCAACAACTAATATAAAATTACCATTTCAACATTTTGATGATTAGGCCTATAGATTTGGTTTAATCTTATTGACTATCAACCACCATTTAATGATACTGATAGGCCTCATCTATATTACCTGAAATAGATTTTTATGTAGGCCTTAAATAGGTAGATGCATTTTATATAATAAATTTTTTTTACAAAAAAAAATACATAAAAAAAAGTTACATCTGGATATCAAATATTTATTAACCTTTTGGGAAAATAAAATATTAATGTTTAAATATTAATTTAGAAGGCAAGTAGGTCAAGAAATGAAGTATAAGTAGGCTGTAGGCATAGGCCTACTCATATTAAATTGACAACATTCACATAATTAAACTTGGTATGAAATTTTCCTTGAAACAGATAAGACTTTTTATAAATTTATGTATTAAAAGTGCGTTTCTGAAAAATATTTAATTTAGCAAGGGATGTACCAACCTCCTGAAGTCCTTGAACACCATGGCCTCCAGCTCGTGCAGTCGCTTCATCTCTTGTTCGATGGTTCCATGCGACGCCCCGAGCGAGCGGAGGTCGTTGATGATCTTCGCCTGTTCGTTCATCTCCTTCTCGATCAGCTTCGAGCGCTTCTTGGCGTCGAGCGTGGGGTCCAGGACGAACGCAGGCAGACTGTCGGCCGCGTTGCGTGAACGCCGTAGGCTGATGCTCTCCTAGAAACATGTTGATGTTAGTCAATGTTAAGTAAGATAATAATAGGCTACTTGATATTAGTTTGTAAATTATTTAACCCGGAAATTGACAGGTACACAAATTAGTCAAGTTTAGCAAAATTATGTCCGCGTTGTCAAATTTGTAAAAAAAGTTGAATGAATACAAATAAAATTGTTAAAAATTGTGATGTAGATGACTCCATATAAAATGGAAAGTTCCAACCTTGAAGAAATATGGAAGTAAGTTAATTTGCAAACGCTAATTGGACATAATGCGGTTAAACACTCAAATTTGTACTCTGAAAGTTAAGCATTTAAATTTCAACACAACATGCATTACAAATAAATCAATGACAACATTATAGTCAAAGAGAGGACAGCTCCCTCACCTGAGATGCATTATTCCCATCAACGGCATCCTCATCACTATCGTAGCTATCGTCAGCCTCCTGCGAGCCTGTCAGCATAGTCAGCGTGTGGCCCAGGGACGACAGCTGCTTGCCGACGTTGACGTCGAGATGAATGTCAACACCCTCCATCTGCCAAGCCACGTTCAGGAACCACTTCGCGTTGTCTGCGGACAAAACAGAGGAGGACTTACATTGGATGTAACTAGGTTGTACAACTGAGAGGAAATTGGTATATAATGCCTCATTTATTCAAATTCCAACAAAAAGCCTGCAGTTCCAATTTTCAAAATATTAATTAAAAAATGAACATGTAAGTTCCTTAACCAATTCCTATAGAGACATCACCTCTAGTTTGAACTTAACAGAATTTTAGTTATGAAAAACACCATTTAAAAAAAATAGTACAACTTTCAAGCCTGGCATGTCTAAATGACGTGTTTTAGAGTGCCAAACAGAATACTTAAAAATTAAAAAATAACAACAATCCTCACCGAGCCCAGCGATGGTCCGACTGCACACCTCGTAGGTTCCGTCCGACACGACGCACAGATTCATGTTCATCATCCCGTCCGACATGTCGGGCTTCCAGTCGTCGAGCGAGGTCTCAAAGTCGTCCGCGAACCTCAGGCAGAGCCCGACGAAGCGTCCCTTGGAGACGAGCGAGCCTGAGGAGCAGGCAGAGATGCTGGTGCTCTCCAGCGTCACCACCACCGCGTTGCGGCTCTCCGCATCGTACACGGACTAGAAGGAGCAGACATTCAAGACATTCAGCGCAGGATGACCCAAAGTTGCACAGCACATAGGAACTCTTTTTCTAATTGGGGTGAGGGGTGAGGGGTGGGGGGGTGGGGGGTGATGCGTGTTTTTCTGTTTTTTCTTCTGGATGCTTGACATAACTAGCCACAAGTCAAAACACACAAGTTTACTGACTGCAACTAATTGTTCAGTTGGAGCCATTGAAGTGTTGAAGTGTGTGTGTGTGTGTGGGGGGGGGGGGTCTACATAAAAAAGTGGAGGGGGAGAGTACTCTGCCTTTCCTATGTGCTTGGGTGGAGGTAAAAGGGGGGTGAATGGGTTGGGGGTCTCGCAACTCCTTTTCATTCCTGTTCCATCGTAAAACTGGTGAACTGGTGTCACCATACAGAAAATTGAAGATTAATGTAATGTTTTGAAGGTATTGGGCCATTGGCATAATGGTTTTAGTTCCTTTTGTTCAACTTTCAACATTAACTTATTGTTACCAGTAATACGGTAACTTGACAATAATAGCTGAATAAGGATATGAGCTAGAAACAAGTTGGTTTACACATGAAATTTAAAAAAAAAATACCTACAATACATTCTCATATGGTACCTAAAAATGAGATTGCAAATACCAGAAATCATATTATGGGTCAATTGTCTGGTGCTAACAGATATCACTACCAGAGGACGCAGTAAGGTGTGAGGTCCAAGGTAAGAGTAAGGTAACGTTAGTTTTCACAGCACCGTTGCCAAGTTCACACTTACCAGTGGCAGTGGATTGAGGGGGAGACAGATGCCCATGTCCTCCACTGTCAGCTGTAAGAAGAGTGTGCCCAGATTGGGCATGGTGCCCAGTTGGCTCGTCAGCTGACCAAACGGCACCTTCTCAAACACCTGGAAACAAACAAGGTAGGCCCTTATCAACACAAACTCAAAGGGGCCGCGAATAAAGTTTTCGTTCATGCTAAAGGATTCACGCTATCAAAAACCAGAACACAATGATGAACCATGTACGACTTTTGTGAACCAAAATACTAGTTAACGTGTACTATCTGGATAAATACATTGATATAAGTGCGTAAATACTATGTGACATTGGAGACTCTGAATGTGAGGATGGAACTTATTGGACACGACCTAGATGTGAATAGGGAGGTAGCATACCACCAAGAACAGTTCAAGAGTTTGGATGAGATCGGCCAAATCAGGTTACGACAAGTGTCGATTCGTAAACAAAATTCATCATATCTCAGCACCTGATGAAGAAGACAACAAGGTCTTTGAAACGTTGACAAAAAAAAAGATAAAACCGCGACAGAACAAATCATTGAAATCAATTACAAAACTATCATCTACGAGACACTTCAACATTTTGTTGTAAAAATGTTGGCCAAGTTTATCGGATAATCATAATGGTGTAAACTCAGCACAACCAACGAGCTAACCTGTTGCGTTGCCGTGAGTACTTCTTTGTTGAGATTCGAGCGCTGCTCGTTCCAATACTCGTACGCGTTCTTATAGTTGAGCCAGACGAGTATTGCCTTGTCCACAGCCATGGGCTGGATGTAGATGAGGGGCCTCTTGAGGGTGATGAGCACAACCTCCTTGTCTTTCCCCTGGACCATCTCGTCCTGGAAGGCATTGCGGAGTCCTGTGGGAGAAGAGAGAGAGAGAGGGACGTTACCTGTCAGAGGGGAGCATTGACAAGCTTCATTCAATATCTAATTCTTGGTTAACTAGGTACTAGTTCTATTGAAAGAATGTGTGATTACTGTAATGGGAAAAAATACATTACATAAAAAAGTTACCAATCACACAAGGAACATTGTTAATAAAAAGCAACATTATAGAAATATAAATATTATTTCTTGTCATGTTTTGTCTTGCTAGTTGGTTGTCCCCCTAAAAATAAGTGATATTGCAAAGTGTATTTAATTTTAAAAATGGGTAACAGCTTCAATTGATAATACATTTTAATAATTTAATTTAATGACCGACTTTAAAAAGCTCTAGTATAAACATTGACCGATTTAATTTCACTTTAAAAAATGTGAATAATTAAGGCTCTGGAGACCGCTAAGATTTGAAGTTTGTTTCCAATGAAAATTAATGAAAAGGTGAAAATGTTTCCTATTATTCCTAGAGTATGACTTGAGGATGTAAAGTGACTAACTCACCGATCCTGGTCTTGAAGAATGCAAACTGCTGGAACTCTGGCTCCGCCTCTTCGAACATGACGTTCTTGATGAGCTGTCCGAGGCTGAGGTTGACGTCGACCTGGGCCTTGCCGAAGATCTTCATGTAGGGGTTGGGTTGAGCCGCGCCAGACACGTTCTGTACGCGATTAGACAGCTGGAACTCTACGGCCCCAGTCTCGAGGCGCACGGCGGAGTTGGTGGGGGTGGTGGCCGTCAGCTGGATGCGCTTTAGGGCAGAAAGAGTTGCATGTTGGGTAATATATACCAGAGCTAGTAGACCGAGGAGAAATGCCTGGCCAAGACACAAACAATGACCTTTGCAAAAGCACTAGACAAAATTGTTTGTGTGGCTCGTTGGTCTTGTGGTTAGCGTATCTGCTTCCAATGCAGAAGGTCCAGGGTTCGATTCCCGCCTAAGTCAGAAGTTTTTTTAACTTCTGATTTGGATTTAAGTTCATCAGTTCTTGTCTTAGGAGTTTGTAAACGGTGACTTTGGAGCCGTCCTAGCAACGAAGCACATAATAAATTCAGAGTTGTTCTGAATCGGCCTTGTTGATTCTGGCGTTTATCCGCGGGTGTTCGCACTGTCCATACCACTGATTGCTATATTTCCTATTAAAAATATTGATCTTTGGTTGGTTATTGCTCAGTCGTCGATTGCGTCAGGGCCTACAGGGTTGGCTTTGTTGCTTTGATTTATTGTCCCCCACTGAAAATCAGATATATAACTGAGTGGGTAGACTCTGCATACAATTTATTTATTTATTTATTTAATAGATAAAATTTCAAATTAGTCATAAGAAAATCTAAAGCCCCAGTCTATAACTAAGAAAACTACAAAACGACTATGAAAATTTTGGAAAAAATAACTGAAGAATTTGAAAGAGAAGCAAGAATAGGCATAAAAGTTAAAACCAGTCTTATAAGTTCTAGGCCTACTACAAAATAAAAAATTCCATATAGGCCTACCTTAGAAATGTTCAACAATAATTTTAATTTAGCTCTGATTAAACATAAAAAGTAAAAACACAAGTGTAATTCTGTTTACAATATTTTTTATGTCTAGAGGCATACTATCAACACCTTACGCCAATATGAATTTATTTGTATCCCTATTGACAACGCTAATTTGGCTGTTATGTTTGTCGTAAACATGCATGCCACACAAAAAAAAGAAATTGATTGTACATGGAGAAAGAGTGCGCCCACCTTGATTCTGATGGCGAGCGAGAACAGAACGGTGTTGATGGATGAGCTGTGCTGCGCGGTGGGTTCGTTGTCCTCCTCCCAGAACGAGACCGGCTTCTCTCCGCCGTAGACCTTCTGAACGACCTCGTTGACCTCCCGCATGAAGACCTTCTGCACGAAGACCAGGTGGTTTAGCAGGTCGGTGGTCAGCGAGTGCTCGAACACTCCGATGTCCGCCACAGCGCTCAGGTAGCTGCCCTGGCGCAACACCACGCCGTCTAGAACAAGGCATACAAGTGGTCTTTATTCCCGTTATAGATCCTGATTTAACGCATTGTTGTTGTAATATTACTATTTCAAATATAGTAAGATCTCTCTTATCCGATCTCCTCTATCCGATGTTCCGTGTTAACCGAGCCGCCAAAAAAAAAAAAAAAAAAATTAAAAGTTTTAAATACGTAAATAAACATAATAATTACAGACGCCGCGCCGCACTTTTTTAAATGTACTTGCATACATTTGTAGGCATGCCTTACGAGTGAGTGCAAAGAAGATAGATCGGCGATATATCTCGACTTTCGAGCAGTGTGCATCAGTCTACTGAGCATATAGAGTTCAGTGGTCAGTGTGCGTCGGGCGCATCGCCGGTAAGCGTCAGTGCCACCCACTGAGCATATAGAGGTCAGTGTGCGTCGCGCGCCTGCGCGTGCGCATACGATCCAGCCATCTCACACACAGCTGTTCAAAGATGGTCGTTGTGGAACTAGATGCAATCATGTTTCAACCGATTCACGAAATTCGTAATCATGACGCATTGAATTGTTATTCCTGGCTTATCTTATTTCTTTCCCAGACTTATCTTGCGTCGTGAGCTTCAGCGCGGGCATAGTAGTGAGAGGTTTTCCCACATGAGAAAGAGAGCTAGGCCTAGGCCTATGTTTGCATTGTAGGCCTAGGCCTACTGCGTCGAGTTTAGGCCTAGGCCTAGGCCTAGACATACGTTTTATTACGACATGTAGGCCTAATTGTGTACGTGTGTTCGTGAGCTTGAATTACAAGCTATTAAATCATTTAGTATACCCTGTATGAAGTGTATCGTGTGTATTTTATGTTCCTTTATCCATTACATGTGTCATATATCATTTTACCACATCAGGCTATGCTACGAGAGCAAATAAACAATTGATCCGCGCCATCCGAGTTTTTCGCAAATCCGAGGTGCCCCCGGTCTCATCCAACTCGGATAAGAGAGATCTTACTGTATTTACTTAACTGTAGTTCATTGTTGTATCTGTATCTATGTAATAATTAGAATTATTTACTTGTCCTCCTTTGTAAATCAGTTTTTATAACTGAATAGGATAGACGTTAAATAAAAATAAAAATAATAATAAGATTATGAGAGTGGGACTGATTAAAGAGATAAGGTACCGTACCAGAAGATTACCTGAAGTGGAGTAAGTAGGCCAAAAAACAAACAATAAATCAGAAACAAAATGTTTTCAGTCTACGTGATCTTTATCAGTGAGTGAAGAGAGAGGCTGATTTGGCTATGGGTGGGGGTGAAAGATGAAAGAATGAAGTGGAACGGACGTGACAGGAGGGGGAGGAGGGGAGGGAAGGAGAGTAACCTGAGGTTTAAATTTAGTTTTGAGCAGATTTACAGATCCACTGGTTGACTACCGTATTTACTCGCTTATAGGCCGCCTTCGAGTAAAGGCCGCACCCTTATTTTGACCACTCAGATTTTAAAGATTTGGATATAAATACTATTGATAAATGGCTTCACATAATGGCCGCACCCCACTTTTTGAACTTGACAATTTCAAATATACCCGAGGCTTATACTAGCATAAATACAGTATTAGAGGCCTACCTATAAATACAAAATAAATAAAAAATTGCCGGGTTCAATAATAGTTCTTCTAGGTCTCACAATTTAAAAGAAAAATGCCAAAAAGAAACTAGCACAGGTCCAACAATGTAACATTGTTACATAAAGTTCTGAGGATGGTGACTGGGTGATCACAAATAACCAACCATTGGGCTCATAACTAGAAAAATGCTATAGAGGAAATTAGCAGAGAAGGGTGCCTGCGTCGTAAACTAGGCATAAGAAGTAAATCTAGGGGTCTGGAAGATACCTACCGTTATCGATCTCCTTCGTGAATATTTGGTTCGTTCTGGTGTCGCTATATTCACTAAACTATCACTCGCTGACATCATCTAACAGGTCGTGAGGAAATATTGTGGACATATTTTACTTTTATTTTATTTTTATTTTTATTTATTTATTTAACGTCTATCCTATTCAGTTATAAAAACTGATCTACAAAGGAGGACAACTAAATAAATCTAATTACGTAGATGCAGAAACAACAATAAACTACATTTTCGTAAATATTTGAAATAGTAGCATTACAGCAACAATGCATTTAAACACAACAATTTTGGTAACAAATAAAAAAAATATATTATATGCATTTTAATGAATAAATCAAATATAAAAAAGGGTGTAGAATGAAAAGAAAAGAAAGGAAAAAAAACAAAAGGAAAAAAGAAAGAAAAAGACAAAGAAAGAAAGAAAGAAAAAAAAACATTAAAAAAGAAAAACGAAAAGAAAAAAAACTGATTTATTAGACGATCCCACTCAAACGAATATGAGGTTTGCCAAAAATCAGGAACAGCAAATCAGGGAGTATAATCAAAAACTTTCGCGGAAGAAACCACCGAACGAGAGATCTTTATTCTTGTGATCAATCTTCATTTTTGTGTTCAAATCTTGATAACATTTTAGTCCAAAAAATCTTGACTCATATATATAATTATATCAGATATATAATTATTTAAAATTGTTCATGTCAAACTGATCACAGCAATGATACAGGACACCTAACTCAAGTTGCAAGCTCCATCAGTGGGCGGCAACCAGACAATCTAGGCAGAAAAATATAATTGAAAATACATTGTTTATATCATAAATCAAAGCAATAATGAACAAACAAAGAGAAAAGCAAAATCATTAACAAGAACTTATGAAGGTAAATTAACATTACACAAATACACAGACAATAACCTACAAATAAATAGAAAAAATCAATTCTTTGCTCTTTGATTCATTATCATTGCTTCAATTTTACTTTTAAATTGTACAATTCCTAGATCAGTAAACTGGCTTCTAATATCATAAGAAATTGAATTCCAATAGGATACGCCTCTGTACATAAATGACTTTCTAAATGCTTCAGAATTTAATCTAGGAACTTCCAATGAGTTTATTAAAGTAGAATTTCTATCACGATCAACAATTTTAAAAATATTTGGTAGAATACCTAAAAACATACCTTTCAATACTTTGTATGTATTTACCAGCACGCTATACTTCATCCTCTCCTCAATCGTGAAACAATCAGACTGCAAATCTTGGCTCATAGGAAATGAATCAAACAGATGATCAAATTCTCTTCTAAAGTACAACAAACTCAGTAGAAGGTCTTACTGCCCAAACCACTAAGCAAAAATCAATAACAGAGTGAATATTTAGATTTTAGATTTGGTCTCTTGGGACTTTTAAACACTGGGCCCAGGGCATAGATAATACTAGGAAAATGCCAAGGTCATTTCATTTCTAGTATACAAATCAATTAGGGCCAGTTTTACTAGTGAAATAAATAAGGTAAGTCGTCAACTCCTTGTCGTGCTTGCTTTGTGTGTTTACTTCGTGGTGTGCCTTTTAGAACAAATCCGAGATTTGCCGAGCGAGAGTCGGTGGTGTCAGGGTGTCGGTAAAAGATCCCCCACTGATCGTCCAAGAAGTGCCCTGTTGAACCAACCTGCGAAGAGGGTCTCGATGGTGTTGTTTCCGTCCTGAATGTACTCTGCCTTGACGTGGACCTTGGGCAGCTCGATGCTGGCTTCTGACGGCAGGTTTGCCTCGGTAACCTGCAGCTTGGTGGTGAAGCTGAGCGAGTGGCGCGGGAGGTCGATGGTGAACTTCGCCTTGCTGCCGGTCACTCCGCTGCTCGTCACCTGGTCCATCTTGTACTGGGCTTGGAGCGAGGGGAGAAGCGCAGCCGTGATGCTCAGGCTCTGGGTACACACAGGGTGAAACAAACATAGCAGCAACACTTTAACACCCTCTCTCTGGCTTCAATCTTGACAACAAAAAATTAAACATAGATCAATAAATTTGTCTCTCCCTTTACATTTAATATATTAACTAGTGATATCTTATCACGCTTATCACCTGCAAGTACAGATGATAGAATATCGAATAAGTGACCAATAGTGTATTTAACGTGATTAAATGCTTCCATCTGGTAATAAAGTAAACCCTATTTTTCTACTCAAATTTTAAAAAGTATGTGAGGCCTATGATAAATATGCACACTATTTAAAAAATGTATGCGATAAATGGACACAACTCACCTTTTGAACTTTATATTAAATATTAAATATGATCGGTATACCTGTAGCATATATATTCGTAAAGATAAGGTTATTGTTAACAAGATAATATAAGCTAAAACTATGTGTAGCCTACAATTTAATCATCATAACTCAAGATCGCTTGTATATGCTAACGAAGCATGCACAGTATATGAACCCACCTGCAGTATGATGGAGAACTGCATGACCAGTGGCTGCAGCAGGCTGGACTCCGGATGAATCCGGCTTAGGTTGGGCGCTCCCTGGGATCCGGACCCGGACGGGAACCTGCGGGGAGAGTGTTGCGTCGCGCAGTCCGGCTCGTCTTGCGAGGGGCGGCTCACGCGGCTGGTCGTGCGAGTCACCCGCAGTTCCTAGCGGGAGAGAAGACAGAGGGGTCATGTTATGGTGGGGAAAGATAAGTTTTAATGATGAACGATTTGCAAAATCACGAGCGACTGCTATATTATGCGCAAAGCATTTTGTGAAAAAGACAGTTGGTAATACCATAGCAATAAAACTATATTGATAAAATTATCCAATCATAAGCACTCATTTTGCAATGGAAATTAAAAAAGTATTGAGATCCCACACATACAAAAAACTTGTCAAAACACAGCCAATCCTTTCACACTCAAAAGCATTGAGATCACAAAGAAGTAGGGCTGCCCAACAATATCGATAATTCGATACGATATCGATATGAAGAAAAAAGTTCAATATCGATATGAAAATGTATATCGTTTGATAATTTTTTTTTTTTTTTTTTTTTTAAATAAAAAAATGGTTGGTGTAGCAGTGAGTTATGGTTCTGCAGCGCTGTTTCTTCCCCCCCCCCCTTCCCACGCCACCAACTACATATTGATAAGTCAGTTTGGGCTTCGGGCCAAGACTCTTGCTGCTTTGTTTTGTTTATCTTATCAGATAAGATAACAAGAACACATGTGTAGTCTCTTTCATATCAGCAAAGCATAAGAGGCAGCTAAAGTTGTTACACTAGAGTAGTGTCCAGGCAGAGTCAGGGAGAGAGAGGTAGAGACAGAGAAGTCAGTTAGCTTCTATCTCTTCGCAGGGCCGCCGCAAGTATTGTTGTGATTGTTCTTCATGGGACGGACAGTGGCATGTCTGTATTGCCGGCGGGGCCTTGGTTACGCCCGAAGAATGTAATAACACATAAAAAATTTAAAAAAAAAAATGTCATATGATATATGATAATATGTCCCCTCACGATATCGATATGATGTTTTTTACGTTGGCAGCCCTACAAAGAAGGACCAAGCTTATAAAACAAATTCACTTTGCCCCATGACTGCATCGTTACAAAGCTATGGTTTGCGGAAATAAGCCACAGCCTTTTGAAAGGGTATCAAATTTAAGGAAAAGCAAGGAGGCTTACTATAAACAGTAGTGCAGTTAGGCCTATAGTTACGTATCGGAGTCAGCTCCCACTCACCTGCAGCGTTGACGAGAGCTGCTTGCTGCCGCGCGTCATCATGCCGTGCAAGGCGACCGGGTGCTGGGGAATGTCCACGTTGACGGCGCCGACCGTCAGCAAACCAGAGTTCTTGTCCTTGGATCGGCGCGATATGCTCGAGTACAGCGCCTGAGACTTGCCCACTGTCACCTTCACCACCGTCCTAGCAAGAGGCAGGCAACACTCAGCATTAATAGTGACCAGAATAAATATGTGGAATACAATTAAGAGCTTAAATATTATTGGCCTAGTTCTTTGTTTACGTAAATCTAATAACTCTACCATTAACTTTATTAAAGCAAACCATGTACAAATAATTCTTTTGCCAATTTGCAGCACAATTATTTCTTCTTTGCATCCTACAAATAGCTAGACAAGTTTGTTTTTAAAATAAAACATTTTAATAATTTAAGTTTGGGGTAGGCCTACATTATTTTTAGCTACTATTTTGTCAATGTGAACTTTACATCCATAGTGTTTTACATTTTTTTCATCTCTTGCAGTATGAATAGGCTACAGACAAAACCAATCATGTAAAGTAGTAGTTATTTAATTTAACTCAAATAACCCTATTGTTCTAAATATAAGCCTACCATTTTTTCATTATTTTAGGGATGTGCGGGTAGTGGTTTTTGAACTCGGGTCGGGCTCGGGTCGGGTAATTGAAAGTACCCTCGGGCTCGGGTAATTGAAGTACCCTCGGGTCGGGCTCGGGTAGTGAATTTTTTTATTATTTGTGAATTCATAAAAAAAAATCCTTACAAAAACAGTTTTGCATTGGTTGCAGGTAGCCACTCTGGGCTGTGTTGAACAAAGTACTTCCAAATCGGGTCTTATGAACTTGCTTGAGTAGGCCTAGCCTAGTAAGTGAAACCCTGCTATTAATCGTTGTTTCCTGCATCAAACGTTCGTTATTCTCGGAAAATTACGTAAACAATCGTTTTCTATATTTCGATACGAGTAACCCCAAAAAGTATGGGAGTCGTATCTTTTCTCTTCCGGCCGACGAAACTTCATGCGTTGTACCAGCCATGCGATCTGACGAATCGCGCGTTTGCACCAGCCTTTCGTCTGAACTCCGCCAACGTCTGCTGCGCGCAACGATGCGCACTAAACGGACTTGTTCTAGCCCTGCCGCCTAACGCCTAGCAAAGAACATTTATTGTCTGATTTTATCCATTCGCCTTCGGAGTAATATTGCACTTGCTTTTGCGTAATAGCGTTGAATAACCAAAGACGAGTATGACGGCCCATAGGGCCTATAATATTTCTTCCAGCTGGAACACGCCGGAATGCCTAGGACACCACAATAGCATAGACCGCGTTCAAACAGTCTTACATTGGTTGGTCGCCTGACATTTGTTCGTTTGTTGTGAGGAGGTTTAAAGGAGCAATTGGCGTTTTCTTTATCACTTCTACCCGACCCGACTTTTCGGTAGGAATTAGCAAACCCAGTAGGTGGTAATTTTTACCTACCCAAAATTACCCTTTTTCGGGTACCGCACATCCCTTAAATTATTTTAAGTCTTGAAGTACCTTGCCAACTTATATAAGCATACATTGGCATACAAGAACATTAGCGGGTTGGCTAATATTCAGGTTCGGCCTATTTCGGCACAATACTTGGATTGGAGCACGACCTGTTGAAGATCCCTACATTTTCGTAGGACAAATTCTAACAGTCTTGTCTTGTAACTTGTTGCCATATTTACTATTGTGACAATCTATCAAATAATCCCTCTCTCTCTCTACTATGAGAGCCTATGACTATGAAGCCGCAGCGTGTCGACTCACTGTTGGTTGGGCGCCACCCCCTCCAACAGGACGATCATGGTACGTCCGACCTGCCCAGTCAGTGAGCACTCGAGGCTGGCGGGCCGAGACTTCTTGCGGCACGTGAGGCTAGCGTGGAGGCTGGTTATCTCCGCTTCTAGCTTCAGGCCGCTCAGGGTCGCAAGGAGCCGCGTGCGGTGGATCCGCGCAACACCGAACACAATCAGCCGCGTCCGCTCGCCGGCCATCACACCTAGCACGGTAGAGTACAGTCGATTACATGAAGTAACGAAGTATGGCACATGCAGAGACAAGAGTTTATTGCAAAAATTAAAGGCAATTTTCGTTTTCATGGTGCCCAAACATGGTGAAAATACTTTAAAATTTGGTTGAAAGTAGTGTATTTGTATATTAGAGCTATATATTATTTTAAATGAATTTGGGACTGGGCTCTTGTATAAAGGACTTGAAGGTTAAAATAAATAAATAAATAAATAAATAAATAAATAAATAAATAAATAAATAAATAAATAAATAAATAAATAAATAAATAAATAAATAAATCCATATTTAGAGTCTACTCACTCAGTCACATAACTAGGGATGACATCGGGTAGTAAAAATTCGGAACCGGTTCCAGCACTCAAATTACCCGGGTACCCGGGTCCTGTTACGTCACGACGTGTGGAAATGCATTTCATACTACAACAAGTTGATTTGAAGGTCATTGTTGAATGAATCATGCAGGCGGCTAGCCTGTCCACTGACTGACTGTTCCCGTCTCGGCAAACACTTGCAATAATCATGTTATGTACAAAACAAATAATCGCATTGATAACCAATAAGTATTCTTGATTTCTTGACAATTATCAATATCAAGAAATCAAGAAGGTCGAGCAATGCACATAAAATAGGATAGGATGTTACAAGGAAAATTAAACAGTCAATTGCTAGGACGATTACGACCATCAAGGATTTTTAATAATATTAGCATTATCACTTGTTGATAATGCATACTAGTGACAATTAATAATACTTCTACTTCAAGACAATCTTTCAACATCGAGAGCGTAATCTCTGTTTGGCGCGATGCCAAAATGCACATTCGCACTGTACTGTGTGTACGCTCCCTCTCCGTATGCCCCGCCTACTGTTCTCTCGCTTGCTTGGACAGGCGGTCGCTTTCGTCCGAGTCTCGACCCGACCCGACTGACTTCAGTTCAGTAGTCCACTGACGGTCGTAACGAGAACGTCATGTCGTAGTGGCGCTAGGCGCTTGACAATCGCATCGATGTTTTTGCCGTACGTAATAATACTAAAGGACAAAGGTGCAAGGTAGTTAAAATTGCGGTAACCACACTCGAAAATCTCAACAGGACAAGACTGGACATTGTTTGTCAGCTAAACGTGGGAGTTGTGATCACTTCCTAAATTCCATTAGAGTTGTCTCTAAATGTTGGTGGTATAAAAGTCGGCGACATTGTTGTAACTTTCGCTCAAAACTCGAGTGATTGTTATATCGCGATAACATCTTTCTCAGAAACCTGCGTTCATATTTTTAACACGCAATTAGACGTAAACTGAAAATGTATTGTTTGTTTTGTAGTTTTACACAAATGAGATGTCATGATAGCCTTTGATATTGTTGTAACTTTTGCGCAAATCCTAAGTGATTGATAGGCCTAATTGTTATTACGCTGAAACAATAATTAACGTCTTTGTCCGAACACCTGCATCAATAACTTTTAACACGCAAGAAGACGTAGACAGAAACCAGTGAAATAAGTTGGTGAATACAGACAGCGATGAAGTGCGGAAGAGATAAGCTGAGCTGTCAGGATAACGCTATCTCTCTCGCGCGCTTAGCGTGACCTTCGTAGGCGCAAGATTAATCGTTGGTAGGCGCGTAAGAAACTGGCAAACTCGGAACTCGTAAAAAGGAACCTAGAAAAAACAAAAAAATAGTTGGTACTTGGTAGCTCCCATTAAAAACTATAAAGATAAATATATTTTTAAATGCAGATTTTGATGTTTTCATGCTACTTACTTTTATTTCTTTCCGTAAGACATATTTTGGTTGACGAAAAGCAGAGCGGAGGACGTCTCTGGGAGCAGCCTTGTTCTTTGTTTCCTGATGACTAGGCCAGCAGCAGAGAAAAATCTTTCACTGGCTACAGATGTGGCCGGCACGCAAAGGTATTTGCGTGCGAGAGTTGCAAGACGTGGGTAATTCACCCTATTTTCTCGCCACCAGATAAGAGGATCTTTGGACCGCGAAACACCTGCAGCTTGTGTATACCTATAAAAAATAATTGCGTTATCATCAATGTGAAGATTCTTAACAATAATATTGTAAAAAAAGAGATGTATTTGATGTTGTTTAGGCCTAATTTCAAATAAAATGAAATTCACGTTTGCCACAGCTGGGGATCGAACCCAGAAACTGTCTGTTTAAGGCGCCTAGTGTGATTCAAGTTAAAACATATTAAATAATAAATAGTCGGCTAAATATGTTGTAACATGATTGAATGGTATGTTATGTTCACATCAAAATTAAATAGGCCTAAATCAACAAAATAGTAATAATTAAAGCCTACTTACATTTCGTATTCCGCTGCTGAAGTCTTGACGCCTGTTGGTTCGTTTACGACTTCACCGAAAAAGTCCTCTTCTAGGTTGTTAGTTAAATTCACTTCACCTTCAGGCAATACTACTTCGCCGCACAGGTCAGAGATCTGGTCTAAAACTTCGTTCCTTTCAGCCTCGGGTAAAAACTGGAGTGACTTGAACCTTGGGTCCAAGAAGGATGCAATCCCCGAGAAATAGCAAAAGTTTGAAATAAACCTACGTTCTATTTGTGTGCGCATATCAAGCTTGAACGCGGTTATCACAGCACTATCACCTTCTTCGCGTACAAGGAACGTCTTGACTCGGTCGACTACAGGGTACAGCATGGAGATTGATACGTAATCTTCTCCGCACAATAATGTGTTGGCAATTTTGAGTTTGTGCAGCAATGGAAGTAAATCGGAGATAATATTCCATTGGCTCGCACTCAAGTCGAGATTTTTTACGTCGGCCGGCTTTGTTATACGAGCATTATTGATAACGGCAAATATGGGGACGCGAAGTTTGATAAGCCTTTCAAACATATCGTACACGGAATTCCACCTAGTGCGGCAGTACTGAATTGGTTTCAGAGCCTCTTTATCCGGTTCATTAATTAATTGTTGCCGTTTTAGTTCGTTAGTAGCCATTGGACTATGGCTGAAGTGGCCGACAAGGTGGCTTGCTGCATTGACTGTGCGTACAATGACGTGATTCAGGTTCCCAGCTTTCATGCCCATTGCGTCTGTTATACACAGTTGCAGAGAGTGCGCACTACAACTGATGTCGACGCCTTCTTTTAAGTGGTTAGCTGTCTTGTTGATATTTGCAGCGTTATCATGTACGATAGCTGGGATTTTCCCGCTTAATCCCCATTCTTCAATGACACTTTGTATGTTCGC
The DNA here is from genome assembly GCA_024449915.1 of Sweltsa coloradensis. NCBI lineage: Eukaryota > Metazoa > Arthropoda > Insecta > Plecoptera > Chloroperlidae > Sweltsa > Sweltsa coloradensis. Next base: position 53,564 of record JAMZAV010002852.1, on the reverse strand, counting down.
ATCCAAGTATTCTGCAGTATGCCTTTCAGACAATAGTATGGTGTCCAAGATCATAGTCTTGATTAAAAAGTCTTCTGTAATTGTCGACCCAGTTATAACCAACCACGCTTCGTTAGAGATCGACGACCAGCCGTCTGTTGTTAAGCTAGTAAAATATGTAGCATTTAATAGCGCCTGTAATGTTTGCTTTATTTCGCGTTTTTGATCTTCAATCAATTTTTTAATTGTCTCGTAACACACCGGTTTCCAGTGCGGCTCGCTGAAGGCTAACAAATCCCTGAAACCAGCATACTCCACAAAATGAAGTGGTAAGTTGTGTTGGGCAATCATTGATGCTACCTTTTTGGTGATTTCGAGTTGCCGCGATTCATTGCAGGGCCTACCTGAAGTTATACCAAAAAAATCTAAAGTTTTTTGAGATTTTTTCTCTGGCTGAGGGTCGTCAGGATCGTCCTCATCAGCGTCTGGCCCTGGGACAATGTTGTGTATGCCCTTTAAATGTTTAATTAATGATCCCGTCGACGACTTCCACTGCAAACACTTTCCACACTTCTTGCACTTCACTTCACAGTCACTTTTTTTTTCGAAATAATCCCAAACAAAAGATTTTTTACGTTTATAATCTACACTGGTAGTAGCCATGATTGAGATTGCCGCGCTACAAGAAAAGAACCAACAATAAAAATATACAAACGAACGCAACGACGCGCGAGATTAGACTGAACGATGTTCTCGAGTGTTGATTGTTGACAGCCGAGGACTTCGAACTCATCACATGGCTGGGGAGGGCGGGGAGGGGGGAGGGGAAGTAGCGGCCTGGCGGCTCCGCTGGAAAGATCGCAGCAGCGTAGGCGCTCTACGAGCCGGCAGGCTCCCGCCGGAAAGACCGCATCAAAGACCTCGCGCGTAAAATAAACCGTCGATATAGCATAAAAACGATCTAAAAAAATACCCGGATCCTATTTTCGGCTCCGGGTAATTTCCGGACCCGGGTACCCGGACTACCCGGGTACCCGATGTCATCCCTACACATAACTGATTTTCAGTGGGGGACAGCAAACTAAAGCGTTCAAGCCAACCCTGCAGGCCCCAACGCAATCCATAACAATGCACTATAATACATAGTTACAAAGTAAATAGGTACGTATTTGTAGTGAAAAATATGTAAATGTGATAAAGAGTTGGTTTGAACAACCTGTAATTTGAAATCAGTTCTGTATGAGTGGGTAAATACTCGAGTAGGCCTATAAACTGTAAATAATAAAAATGTGTGTATTAATTTGATCTACTCACTGAGTTGGCTAGGCCTCTCTGGTACGGGCGTAGAGGCTTGGCCCGGGTCAGCCCCCTTCTCCACGTCATCGGTGGACTTGACGTCGGACAACAGGTCGAACTTCCGAGTGGACGCCTTGTAAACCTCGGCGATATCGGCGGCGACGGAGAATCTAGATAACACGAGTACCGTTGTAGAATTCACCGGTTGGCCGGTCGTCGCATCGGAAGACCTTGGAACGGGATCATGGAACAAAGGGATGGAAGGATTAGGAAAATGAGGAATTGGTTAGTGGGCGGTTTTTAAGGAACAGAGGAATAATACAGAAAATAATTTACGGGAAATTGGAAAGAGAGTAGAGGTTAAAACTTCATGACATTGTTAAACTATGTGAAATGATGAACAACAAACTGCCAATGAAACACAATATAAACAATCCATTTATCAATGCTAAGTAGGGGTGTGGAAAGGGAACCCAACAGCTTAACTGGTCGGTGACTGCGGGGATCTCGTAACGATCTCGTCGACGAAAACGTCAAAACTGTTCCGACGTTTTCGTGTATTATTTATTTTTATTTGTGTCTTTCTTCTACCAGATCCCTGCAGTCACCGACCAGGTAAGCTACCACCCCTACTTAACATTAACTAGCCGTTTGGCATCTTCTATCTATCAATCCATTAATAAAACAAGACCAACAAAACTACTACTTCCATTTCCATCAAACTTTGGATCTGGATTTATTGGTTGATTAATGATTATCCTTTAGTAATTAATTAAGATTCAATTGATAAATTTAGTGATTTATGATTAAGTTAAGGATACTGTATTTACCTGAATGCAAGCCTATCTATTTTGCAACATTTCTACTATTCAAAACTACACCTAGACTTCAAAATTAAAATCAGTTGCGTGTTCTTAAAATCTTAAATAATAAAATATTTATTTTTAGTCACCTATTGGTTTTTGCATTTATTGTTGTATTACAAACGATGGTATTTGTTCACAGTTTAGAAGGTATGTTCTGTCGTGTTTTAGAAACTGTGAATGAATGCGCACCTGTGCGTAATGGTCTTTGTCTCGGGCATGGTAGCGTAGAGGTCCAGCAGGTAGTAGACGGTCTTCCAGCAACGAGGTCGCGGGGTTCCGGACATCTCCTTACTCTTCTCCGGAGTGATTGTCAGGTGCTCCAGCCCGGATCCAGAGGGACTCACTGCGAAGCTGGGCGTCGTCACTCCCTCACTGAGGTTCATGTAGCCTACAACATAAACACACAACCTCGTGATTACAGGCAAACGTTAAGTAATCTAGGTTAGCTGTTGGCCACGGATGCGCTTATACACTGTGTGTTTTTGAGGTGTCATGCAGGCGCCTTCATAAAATGTGAAATGGTTTTAAAAACTGTCATACCGTAAGAGAGGATTTAGGTATCTGACAACACAAACAATCTTGGCACGGGTGATTTTGAAAATTGTCTATTATTGGATCAGTCAATTCAATTGCACTGCAATTCTGACCAAATGGGTGGGTCTTCTTTGAATTTTCTTTGTAATAAAGGTAAAAGTAAGAGACATACTTTTGAAAGAAAAAGTTTAAAGATGAACTGGAATGCATCAAAATCCAGGTAAAAACCAGCATAAAACATCAGGGACTATAATTTTGTTCCAAGTTTATCATTATTGTTTTTGTGTTAGTAACCCTACCTTTGACACTCTTGCCGGTGGACCTGAGCTTCTGTGCGAAGCTCTGGGGTCTGGCCTGAAGTGTGGAGGAGGACGGCGACAAGATCTTCTGCTGGCTCAAAGAGAGCGGAAACTCTTCGTTGACAGAAGAGTCGGCCATCTTGGTTTTCTCTCCGCTGTCAGAGTTGCGTTCTTGGACATCGGAGGCTGGGGAAACAAGAAGCGCATCAAGTTATTTTCATGTCTACGGGAATTGTGTAGAATACCTGCTTAAAGATAAAATAGAAAAAAAACTTGAAAAAGAAATGTTTGTTGATATGACTAAACTGGATTTTTTTTCATGTAGGTAATCTTATACAAAAATTGAGTTACAAAATATACTCTATTATTAGGTACAGTCATAGCAAATTGAAAAAAGAAAGTTCTTTGCGGCTAAGGTAAACTGCCCACAGTGCTACAAGTAAGTAGGTCTATGTAGTACTTGATAGTATTTATTTAGGGTACTACTAGGAAAACGCTTAAGTCCCGCCGCGTTGTTGGATGAGCGTAATTGGTGCATTGAGCAGCTGCCATGTGTTATGCGGATTTTCTGTTGTTCTGTGAAAAAATCATTACTTAATTGAAGATTTTTAAAAAAATTAATTAATTAATTAAATTAATTTAAATTAAATAAAAAATAAACTCTAATTTTTAATTTTTTTAGTTAATCGTCGTTTAAAACAGAAAAAAATCGTAAAATTTTTATTTTCATAAAAAATAATTATTTGATTGAACTCAAATTTCACATGAAAATATTAGTTCATAAAATTAAGGTTCTGTGAAGAAATCATTACAATCGGATAAAGCATGTAGGTGTTATAAGTCAAAGAATTGTTTAAACAAAGAAAAAACCCGTAAACTTTCAATTTTCTTGAGGAATAATTTTTCGATCGCGCTCAAATTTCACACGAGTACCTAAATTCATAAAATTAAGGTTGTGTGAAAAATCATTAAAATCGGACAAAGCATGTAGGTGTTAACAAGTTGAATAAATTTTCAAAAAATCGAAAAAAAAATCGTAAAATTTTGATTTTCATGAGAAATAATTTTCCGATTGTGCTCAAAAACGTGGCAGTTCTTCGTTCAGAGATTTCAAAGGTCTCCATGAAATTTCATTGCAATCGGATTATCGGTTTAGCCTGAATCGTGCTAACAGACAGACAAAAATACAAAAAAAAGAAAGAAAAAAAAAAAAAAACATTCCGGATTTTTTTCTCCAGTGTAGTGAAATGGAATCTTCGCTTCGCTCGCTACGCTCATCCAACAATTCAGAAATTTAAAAAGTTCATCCCGACTGGATTCGAACCCGGATCTCCCAAATTCCAGGTAGCCCAGGTAGTCCAACTGGACCACTGAGGCGGTAACTTCTGAATATGGGAGTTGCATTATAGGTTGACTACAGACACTTGTTCTGAGGAAACGATTGTCTTACTCGAGGACGAGCCGTTGTTCTTGTTGTTCTTGCCCGAGTTGTCTCTCTTCACCTCGGGCTGTTGTTCTCGTAGCTCGTGCTGAGTCTCCTTCACGTTCTGGTACATGTTGCTGATCTGGTGCAGCAGCCGCAGCAGGGGCATGTTCACCTGCAACACACAGAGGGGTCAGCAAGGTGGACTTCACCTAGCCGGCGTAGGAGTGACAGCGTGGGCAGTTATAGGTAGAGATACATTTTTTTTTAGCATTTTAGGTTTTTGATACTACAAAATGCTAATTTTGATGATTTAAAATGCTAATTTTACTAAAGATTATGTTTTAATGCCGGCTGAGAAGTTGTTTTTCAATGCATTCCAGAGTTTTATGTGACAATATTGAATTGAAATGTTCCTTTTATTCATCATTTACCTCACATTTAGGGTTTTGGTGGAAAAGAAACCAATTAATGCTACAAAATGCTTAATTTATCAAAATTAATGCTAAATATTCTAAATTTAAATGCTAAAAAAAAACGTACCTATCTCTAGTTATAGGCATTGGAAAATATCAATATAACACTGAGGATGAGGCAACTAAAATGCATGCACTTAGGTGTTGATGATTGCAGATGAACGATTCGTAATATCATCACTAAATTTTACAAGAATGTTAATAAAGTAACTTTCTATTGATATCCACACTTTTTGCAATGAATAAGCCTTAAAAAGTCATTGCAAAAGTCCAGAAAGTAAAAAAAAAATCAATACAAAACATGGATTCAATTCAGGAAATTGCAAAATTCCTATTAAATTGTTTCTCTTATGAATGATTAATAAAATTCACTTGCACGTTTATATTGATTTAAACGTTGAGATCCGGCGTTATAAAAATCTTTACACTTGAATAAATTCCCGAAGTTCACCAAAATTGAGAACATTATCCCGCAGCAATAAACACTCAATGTCGAAACATCCGGATGAAACCCATGGACATATTATTTTATTACCACTGTCAGTTACTCAATGCATCATCAGTCACTAAGATAGATAACCAGCGAGTTATATCACAGATCTGATATCACGGATCGGTGGTTAGATGGGAGATCTCACGAATGATATTGATAACCCCAACACTCTCACTTCTAACACAAAACATGATGGCTGACAAGTGACAAGTACTAGATGCATGTACAACAAACACAACAACAACAATAAACACCAAGTGACATGACCTTGCTCCGACTGTGCTGAAGAGAGGGTAGAGAATAAAAGGCCTCTAGCAGCTGACCCAACAATAATTACGCTAAAGAGTAAGCTTACAGTAAAGATTCTCTCCTACATTTATAACTTTATTTTGTTGGTAAGCATTAAGCAAATAGACGATTTTGAAAATCAACAGTGCCCTCTATATCGTGGGTAAAGCATTATGCTTTTTGATCCTTTTCCCATTTATTTAACGTCTATCCTATTCAGCTATAAAAACTGATTTACTGATTTATGCAATGTTGTTAAAAGCTTATCCACAAGTCATATTTATGTGTTAATCGTACTCAGTATTGCTAGAAGCCTATTGTATTAAGAGGGCTCTTCCAATGCCATGTTTGCTCTGTATCATGCATGCTATTTCTAAATGAAAATATTCTTAAAGTCAAAGGACGGCTATCAAACTGTCGATCAGTTATATTGAATGTTAGGCTTAGTTAATACAGAGCATTCAGACAAGGAGGTGACCTACTAAAAAGTTAAAATATACATGTACATAATTCAAAATTGTAATGCAATTAAAAAGTTGTGTTTCAAAATATAAACTTGACAGTGAACACTTAAAGCAGTTTTAATTTAAGATCATGGTCAACAACATCAATATTTTGTGTGTGACGTCAAATAATTGTCACCCTAATCAAGGTGGTGTATAATAACAGGTGAGTTAATGCCTGTATGCTGTAATGCTCTTTTTGTGGTCCCTTAATGTACGCAGTTCAGACGGAATCCGAAAGGATCGCGACGTGTCAGGTGGTAGTCACGTGACGAGAAAGTCGATAAAGAAGTTTCCAAACTTCTTTATCGACTCTAATACCTTGAGAGATGGCGGTGTGTTTACACTTTATTGAAGGCCGTGCATTCAGATCCGTAGGCGGAACATTCGAATTTCTGAATTCGAGCCGTCTGATTGGTCCCCAAGGCCGCCATCTTGTAAGTTCTACGTCACGTGACTACCACCTGCCACGTCGCGCATTCTGTCGGCGACCGTCTGCACCGCGTGCATTAAGCGACCACAGAATTCTGGCAGTGAAATCACCTAAAGATATATACCACCATGCACAGGTCTAGGAGGTCGATGTTTCCGTATAGAGGTACGGTACTTATACAAACAAGCAGATGTTTATGGGCTATGGAGTAGCCTCCCTAGGCAGAGCAAGAGCAAGAGAGAGAGGTATACCTGCACCCTCGGTTCTGCCCACTTAGTAATATAGTGGCGTATTCTAGCAATAGTGGGCAAACTGCGTACATTAAGCGACCACAAAAGTTTTATCGTGAAATCACCTAAATATATATACGTAGCACCATGATGCTAATGCTGTTTACTGTTTAGAAATTACCCTAGGATCGAAAACTTTATTAAAAATTCCAAATTAGTAGGCAGTCAATAGGTCATAAAATAACGCCTTGTCTTATAGTATAGTAGACGAAAATTACAGTAATCCCTCATTAATTCAGACTAGCTTCAGAAGTTGTTTTTAAATCAGATTTAAAATGTTTATTTTAACTCACATTTTTAGATTTTTGGGTACCTACCATATTGGAATTTGAATTAAAAAGGGACTACTGTCACTACTCCCCGGTAAACACATTAAATGACCGTCACATTAAATTTGTTATCATTCAGTCATCAACCTTCACTGGAGAAAATAAGGTACACAGTAGGAACAGCATTAAACAGTGATTATAGTAAATTATAAAGATGGGTGATGTGGAGTGAGGGGTTACGACAGGTATGTAGATTGACAGTGAAGATTATATTGGTGGATTGGCAGAACATTGAGACATTGAGAGAGAGAAGAAAGGTGAGAGAGAGTGAAAGAGGATGAGAAAAACACATAGATATTGATAAATGTTTGTCTCACAGTTGGGCGCACATCACACTCGGGCTGAACACATAAACAACCGACGAGACCCACCTGCTGTGATATGTATCTAACGTTGAGTGCAAAGTTGAGAGTGGTGCTAGTGTGTTTCTTGAGCTGCCCGCGCGATATGTACAACACCTTCTGTTTCTGAATGAGGTCGTCGACCGTCATGTCGGCCATCTTCTTCAGGTCCAGCTCGACGCCCATCTTCTCGCACAGGAACGCGGGCGTCTCCGGGGGGATGTCCAGGAAGAACTTGCCACCTGGGGAGACAAAACAAATCCTCAACAATTCCACTCGCAAGACCGTAATAGACGATTTTCAAAATCACCATATCGCACGCGCAAAGCATTACGGCAGACAGTGCATTTACAAACGCATATGCTCGGGTGTGTGGCGTACTGCGTCTCCAGCACAGTCAGTGCAGACTGCCACGCGTCCAAGCATACGGCTTTTAGCGTGTAAATGCCCTTTCTCCCATAATGCTTTGCAACGGAGCGCATTAATTCTGAAAATGGTCTATTAGGAGGGGAAGTTGGTTGGTTGCGAGTTGGGAAATTAACACTTGCAGGCCTAGCATAGTTGGCGGCGTGGCTGAAAACCCGTGCTAGATCGTAAGGCTCTAGGCCTACTTCACACTAACTAACAGCGGATCAAACAATGACGTAAGAGGCTATCAATGCAATGTTGGATTTCTTTTTATTATTTTTAATCATAAGATATTGCCTCAAATGCCATAGCATTTCTCAATTAATTCTAAAGTGAATTGAGTACTCTGATAGCGACTTGCTCTGAAGTCTGAACGAACATGGGGCGGTGAGGCGCAGGAGAGCACAAGCAGCACACTTACCTTGTCCCCTGTTGGCCTTGGTTCCCGTCTTTCCCTTCTTCTTGTCGGTAGTTTTGCCGAACTCGGACACAACGATGTCTATTCTCATTGTCTCGATCGCTCCAACTAGCGACAGGTTGGTGCCCCAGGTGTCGAACGAAGACGAGTTACCGCTGCTGCCTGGGCCTAAAAGTGTGAATAATAATTAACTATAGAACAATTCAACTGTTAGCGCACTTAATATTTGAATATTGAAGTTAGAAGGACATGTGTTGGATATTGATTTTCGTTTCCATGACATCAGTGACAAGTTTAGATGATATGTGATGTGGGTATGACACTGACCGGTGACCAAGTTGGTCATCATCTGCCTCGGCATGACTCCGAGACACGAGAGCAGAGGTTCGAAAATGAGGTGAGCGTCCAGCAACCGCAGCGAGTCGTGCATGGGATACAGGGAGTACGGCATCATCAGGTAGTCAGCCTCTTCCGAGGTGTCTTCCGTCGTCAGGGTGTTTAGCTTGGACTCCTAGAAATTGTCAGGCATTTTAATTCACAAACTTGAGCAGAATTCATGACCTTGTGTGGCTTTTATGGTGTTTTGGATTGATATAATACTGGGTGCGGCAGAAACCTGAACTATAGGTGATAGAGAAGAAAGCCAAATACAGGCGGCGGAGATGAGATTCCTGAGGAGCACAGTGGGCGAGACAAGAAGAGATAGAATCAGAAATACAAACATTAGAGAGATGCTTGGAGTGGAGAAGTTAGGTGACAGGATAGGAAGCACACGGCTGAGATGGTTTGGGCATATGAAACGAATGACGGAAGAGAGGATGCCCAGGAGGATGTATGAGAAAATGATTGAAGGAGGAAGAAGAAGGGGGAGACCAAGGAAGAGATGGAAGGAGACCATAGCAAGAGACCTACGTAATAGAGAAGAGAACTAGGAGAATGTAGCAGAGACACTTGTGTGGGAGGATAGAAAGAAGTGGAAGAATTTGGTTGCGAAACCCAAGCTGACACTGCCAGAAGAAGGAAATGGCAAAGGATAATGATGATGATACCGGCTGGAAGTCTTCATTGATAAAGGGGTATATTATCAATTTGTAGCAACGGAATGGTCACTGTGTGTCTTGCCATGATTGTGTTCTCACCCAGTTGTTGGCCGTCTGTTCCCCTCGGATGAAGTCCTGTTGTTTGGCCATCCAGCTGTAGAGGTCCTCGGCCGGACTCCCCTTGGTCCGGACATTGAGCCCGGGAGACAGGTTGTGATCCAGGCTGATGATAGAGGGTTGAGAGCCCTGAGAGTAGAGGCTTGGGTTCGAGCCCAGGTGGGGGAGAGTACGGTCCTCCTTCAGCGAGCCGTAGCCTGGGGGGCACACAACAGTCCAGTTTAGGTACAAAACATACATTTCTTTTATTTATGGCTTGCATTCACTAACAGTTAAGGTTAAATTCATATACATACATACAAACTGGATGACCAGAGCCAATCAAATACCGTACTTTGGTAGCTTGAACCAATAACAGAGTGCAGACGTGACGTGAGGCAATCCGCCAGCCATTGTTGGAACTCGTTTGAATCTTATTTAGGGCATAAGTAGAATATTCAAACATGCTGAAATAGCACTGGGAATGCTCAGTCTGCAAAATATATATTTTTAAGCATAGACTACGATTTTCGGATCAATACGGTTTATCGGTTATTCAAGATTTAATTAAATTTATAGCTTAATTTTTTTTTGTAGGCTACAAATAAAATTTGGATATATTGATAATTGAATGACATGTCATAGCTCAGCTTACAAATTGATTTATTTTCTGTGTGAAACTCACCTATCATATGCTCTGGCCTATGGTGTGAGAAGGGGTGTCCCGCCAGGATGGGGAACACGATGCTGGCTCGTGAGCTGGTCGGAGGCTGTGACGGAGCCAGGGACTTGTGCTTCTTGTGGCTGCCAGACAGCAGGTGGTGCGCGTGGGCAACGGGGGGCGAGGGGGAGGTGAACAGACTGTCCACGTTCCCCACTACAATGCCGGGGGGAGACAGCGGGAGAGTGATATCCTCGCCCTTGCCCGCTGGAAGACAAACAGAAATAGTTGAGTACTACGTATAGCTCCTTCCATATCACTACTGTACCACTATACTACACTACACACACTACCACTACACTACACAGACACTTGACTACTTGACACTTTGACGACATCCATATTTGTACAATGTATAGATCAACGGATCAATAAAAACTTGAACTTAATTGTGGGATTTTTGTCCTGTTGTAATGTGGCCACAAATAATAACTAAATAAATAAATAAATAAATAAATAAATAAATAAATAAATAAATAAAATAAAAAATAGATAAATAAAAAATAAAATGAAATAAAAATATAAAATAGTAAATACCTTTCAATCTATTTGGTTGTAGAATAATTATTATAAAGAAAGAGGATAATAAAAATTAAATGAAACATTACAATTCAATAGCCATGTATAGGCCTACAAATTATATGCATAAGTTCAGTGATGACTGATAATATTGTCTATGTCTACTAAATTCAACTTAAAACTCAATATTACATTCAACAATATATATATTTGCACATACATGATATTAAGACTTTGGGAGTATACATAGTGGTCAATGAGCAGATATTTATTAGTAGGGTAGGCCTATCTACAGGAATCTACATACATTTAATTAGGCTGTGGCCTAGATGTATACTGTTCACAACAAACAACCAAGACTAAATACTATTAACTTTGAGCTTAAATGACCTAAAATATACAGCCAACATATTTTATTACACGTATTCACATATGCATAGCAGAGTACACATCAAGATCCCGCAGCACTACAGTAGCATAAGGGAATGGGTTCTGGCAAAGTAAGAGCTACTGCAAGGCAAACAAACAGAGTATATATGTACAATTGTGTTACGTACAGCTGGTAGACAAGATAACCTAGGCCAACTCGGCTCAAAAGTCAACATACTATTAAGGGCTGGTCAAGAAAACTGGAATAGCAAAGTTAAGTTCTGTAAATTAGCTTTACATTATTTGTTTTCAGAAATTAGAAAAGGAACGTATAGGAAAGGTTTTAATTGATTGGCTGGTTAAACTTTTTAAATAAATGCCAATTAGAATTAAATTTAAATAATGTGTATAATTTGAAGTGGTTTAGCGAGTGTTTTGTTTAACGTCTCGAATAGCATGCAATGTAATAGGGCAATGTTCAAAGTAATCTCCCCCAGAGCGCAGAACGATTGGGGTTTAGTCACAGTTGTCTGGAAGTTGATGAAATAGGAATTTTAACATTTTGATGGCAGTTCATTATTGTTGTGGTGGGTGACAGATTTCCCACCAGAGTACACAACGATCGATGTTTGTGCAAGTTTCACTAGAACCACAATGTAAAGAGTCCTGTGACTAAACCCCAATCATGCGATCCTGGCGGAGAATCAGGGCGAATGGGTGTTGTAAATGAGGGATGGCCAAGGCCGCACATGCACCCCGTCATACCTTGTTTCTCCTGAGCCTTCATCACCCTGTGCACCTGACCGGCAGGGGTGTTAATCAGCATCGCGCACTCGTCCGTGACCTCACAGTCGTCGCCAGAGTTCTCACCGTCGGTTAGAACATTCTCCTGTGGCATACAACATGCGGCATTCTACAGCCTCCGTCGCCCAAGCATCGCACCACAACCACAGTCAAGACAAACAAACAGAGCGCGTATACCCGGCCGGTACCAAGAAAACTCTCTCTTAAGAGGATGGGATAGTCGCAAAATTAAAACCCACCCAAAATTACAGTTTTTTGCAATATCGAGAACGATGCAAAATATCTAAAAACTGCTTCTAGACCCCGCTATGTGGTTTTGTGAGAACGATGGCCTGTACGAAAAAATATTGTGATGTGATGGTAATTAAGTATTTATTAGAATTTGAATTAATTAAATGCATATCATATCTTAAATACAAACCGCACCAATTATTATAATAATAATCATCATAACTCAGTTCCAACTATGTCGGGTTGAGTGGTGGTTTTCCACCATTATCAAGGGCATGAAACTGTAGATACTAAGCTTGCCAGACTCAGTGTTTCTTCCACATCATCTAACTCCTTCCTCTCCACCAATTTACTCCACTCTCTTCTGTCCTCCCACAGCTTTGAATATTTGAATATTTTTTCTTGCATTATGTTCTAACAAAACCACATAGCGGTCTAAAATCAGTTTTTAGATATTTTGTATTGTTCTCGAAATATCACGAAAAAACTGCAATTTTGCTTGGTTTTAATTTCACCACTATCACATCCTCTTTAACAACTCCATCATTCTCAAATATTGCTGCTGATAATTGCTACACATCTACAAATTGTTATCTTTTGATTCTACAAAATAACAAGGAAGAAATGTAGGCCTGATGGCAAAGACTAAAGACGTTTAATATAAATAAATAAACATATTCATTTAGAGTCTACCCATTTAATTATGTAACTGATTTTCCGCGAGTGGCTTTAATTTTAAAACGGAACGAGCCAGACTAACACACACAGATACCGTCAACAAGCGAATAATGACTAGCCAGAGATAAGTAATTTGAAAAAGGAAAAAAATCAATGAAATATCTTCAAACAAGTTTTCTACTTAACCCTCTATTTACTTTTGTCAGTTGGTGTACTTTGTCACCAATTGGAAGAACGACGATCAGAATGTACCAACACGCACCAACAGTACCTGTGTATAAATAAAAAACAAATAAAAAATAAAAAAAATCTCTGAGTGTTTACTATGCCCAACTTTGTACTATAAATAATTAATAAATAAATAGCTAATTGATGGACTCGAATCCAAGTAAGAAATTAAAGAAAAAGCACAAAAACAACAAACTAGTCAGGTATATTTTGACTAAATCACCAATTGAACGAATGTTTGTAGTATCACTGGAAGAATGAATTGACTTTTCTATGCTTTATTGCAAATTTCCAACAAAAATTTCATAGAGGCCTAAGCGTATACTATAGTATTCTATTTTGCATTAAAATTCAATTAAGACTACTATCCCTAAAAGCAAGTAGTAGTAAGTTCAAAGAAAAACACTATAAAAGTAAAAATAATTAGATTTAAACAAGTTGCCTAGTATTTATTTGCTTTTAAAATAATCATACATATATTGCATCGCAATCTTTCGAGAGTTGTGTTTCAATTGCTATTTCTCGCCCATATTATTGCCCTAGAAACACAGCAGTACACACATATATATCTAATACTATGTGGGTAGATGCAAAGAAGCAAACTCTTCCGTTTCTAAGACAGTGCATTGTGCGCGCGCACGAACAACCCAACCGCAACCACATCAAGTACCAAACATAGAACAGGACACTAATAACTATGGATGGAGTTTATTGGTCACTTTGAATCACCTTGGCTTATTTACCTGAATAATAATGTACTGTATGTAATATACACTTCTTGTCTATAAATCAAATACAATTGCAACCAGTACATTCAGGTCAGGGCAGGCCTATACTGTATTGTACCAAATATAGGCCAAACTTTTTTTATTATTTTAGGTCTCAAAATCCCTCCTCGGCCTATATGCGAGCATCGGCATTTTCACGCGACAATTTCAAACACCAAGTTACAGCGCTGTGTGACAAGGAAAAACATATAGTTCCCTGCTCCTGCTTCTGCGCTGCGCCAACAATACAGCAGACATGGAGGACACGACACTATTGTACCTCCATAGTAGTTCCAGGCCTACTGACGAGTGAAGTGTGATACAGAACAGCTGACTGGGCGATACGAACCGGTCCGCAATCCGCATGGAGATAGCCCTACGTCATCACGAGCTCCGCATCAATAGGCTGCGGGAAAAACTATGTCGGGACAAGCTCCGCGGAAATAGATTGCAGGAATAATGGCGTGTTAAATATTCCTTTTTTTAAATTTTGATGACAAAGTTAGGGGGTCGGTTTATATTCAGGGTCGGCTTATATTCGACACAATACGGTACTAGTATTGCTGGGATTGCTTATGACCAGAGACATTATTCAAGGTAATAAAGACTCATTTGCGCGACTTAAGCTAAGATCATTCTAGCATATTACGGTCGCTCGCGCCGGTCCACTGACCCGTCAACATGAAAGCATTGCTTAAATCGTCCAAGGCAACACAAAGTGACATCAAACGTTCTCGATGCGGGCGTGTCGCAAGCTAGGTAATCTCGGACCCACACACAGGGCAGCCACTCCTAGGGTACTACCACACCCGATGCTCACCCACCGTCTCAATGCTGGAAATGTTAGTTACACGACAAGAGAGCGATATAGGTATCCGTCCCCTACGAAGCAACACAGTATACTTCAAGCCCTCGCTTACGTAGTTGCCTCGCGTCGGCCGACGGTAGGTTCTCGATGCTGCACCGGCATAGTTCCTGAGATAACACAATGATTATTTGTTAGCGACGATACACAACACAGCAGGCGAGGACAATACACAATAAACAATAACAACAGTGAAACTAGGAACATGAATTATGTTTATATATAAAGTATTACAGCTAACCACAAAACATAGGGTAGGTTGTACATAGACATGATGAAAACACGGACCAAGTTGCTGATACTGTAAGTCACGTAAAACAATAAGTTGCCTACTACTCAGCGTGAGGAGCTGTCGTCCTTCTGTACCATTCCGTTCACAGAACATGATTAATAATAATAATAATAATACCCCTAGATTTAAAATCCAAGGGACTTAGGCCTCCGTCTATCAAGGAAAACTAATAATAATAATAATAATAATAATGTGTGGTAGAACTCCAAAACTACAGGCTGCTTGTCTACCGTTCTTAGCGGTAAGACACGTGGACTACAGCTTGTGGGGTTGGGTGTATCAGTATTACAATACACTCTCTATACTGTAATATAGTAGGCCTATTCTATTCCATCATTCTGACTTCATAGTTTATAGTTACACTAGAAAGGTACAAGTACGACACAGCAAAGTAACTTGGCAGTAGGCGGAGGCCTAACTACAGACTTTAACGGCTTATTGCTGTGCTCTTGTTTATGTATAAAATGAGCACACAATAAAAGCCTATCAGCCCGTTTAGTATAAGTGTTTGAAGAAAGGAGAAGTACACCCCTAAAGGTCAACAAATATGTGTCAACAATCAACATTTCTTTTTCTTTTTGATTGTTTTGTCACCTAATCTCATGAAAATAAAATATTATAAAAGAAGAGTGAAATGTCCAAAAAACATTGATTTAATAATTGATATCTGTTCTACTAGCTACTTTTTTATAATGCAGTTACCTATTAAACTGTTGGTCTTCTTTTTCCTATTCTCAAACACACATACAGACTGAAAATTGGTAGGCAAGTTTAAATTCAAATGAAACATAATAATAATTCTAAAATAATACAGACATAAAGTTGAAAGTATCGGCTTGTCCCTTACCTCCTCTGGTTCTGGCGCTGCGAACGTTACGTTGAGTGGCTTGACGCGCTTGGCCTTGTACTTGTGGTCTAAGAGCAGCGGCGTGTAGAGTACGTTCTTCCACTGCCTGCTAAGCACGATCACCCCCTGCCTCAGGGTGATCAGCTGGGGTAGGTCCACCCCCTCCCGTAGGTTCTCCTCTACCGCCCCCACCCCCGTCTGCAGCACGTACTTCTGCAGTACGTTGCACAGCTGACACGAGGGGTCTTCTTGAAGCGTCTTGGCCAGGGGCGTGTAGCGGCCGTACCGGCTCTGCAGGATATTATACACACTCTAAGTTTCAAAACAAATAGGACACAACACAAACATTAGGAGCGAGAGGGAAGGGGTTTGCAGGAAATGGGACGGGATTGGGGATTTTGTACGAATAATTGCGGGAAATGGGACAGGATCAGGAAAATCTTGACACCAAAACATTGAAGAAAAATATCCCACTGAAAATATTAAATTTCCATGGAATTCCAATCCTAATTTCATGGAGGGTTGAGAAGTCTGGACCATTCCCGCCGTACAAATGTGATCTTGTATCAAATATAATGTCAAATCTGGACCAGCACCTCCACCCAGTGATAAAAGAAATATTTTTTAGGCTTAAAAACTTATTTCTTTTGATTTTTCAATTTTATCCGCAACACCGATATTCCAAAGTGAAAAGAATCCAAAGCATGAAATTCCATGTAGGCCTATAGCAGAAGGGAGCTTTTGTAACGCTTTTTTAAATAATTTTATTATAAAGTCGAGATGTAAGTACACCATCGTTGTCGAGAGAAGTTAGCAAAACTAAAAACCACTCCTGTGTCCTCTTAATGAATGAAACATAAAATTAGGGGTTGACCAATCTTTTGAATATAAAACTTAGTCTAGGGTGTAAAGGCCAACAGTTAGGACTAGGAAAGGAAGAGACAGTTTAGCAGGTACTACATAGTATCGTTGATTACCTTGATGGGCATGTGAATGGTCTGTACGTCTAGCGCGTCCGCCATGAGGCAGGCAACAATGGCCGTGCTCCGTCTGTACATGCTGCGGAACATGTGCACCACCCTGATGGCAAAACGGTTGCTCGGATTCATCCAGGCGTTGATCGCGGGGGACGCGGTACTGAGCAGATTCCAGTCCAGTCTGTGAGGGAACAAGACCACGAGTCAGAAACAGTTAGACTTGTTAGAGAGCTAAATAAGATAAGTGAATCAACTCCAGAAGGCTGTTGTTCACGCCTGATCTCCAAGGTCTGCATTAAATGTGGTACTAACGGCACCATAGTGAATATATAAGGCAGTTTTAGTATGTACCTATTAGTTAGTATGTAACCCAGTTCTTAGAGTATCAAGACATAAAATATAACTTCTGGTTTAAGAGTTGTAACTTAAGAAAAACGAATGCCTTAGAAACAAGAGTAGACACACGTTCACAACCTGTCACAACTAATTTCATCAGCCCAACACCTGGGCTGATAGGGCATTGAAATTTTGAAGTCATAGGCCAACTAAACAGTCGGCTACCATGTACTAGAATATTTTTTTTTTATTCAACTTATTTTATATGCAGCTTCTAAAATTCAATTATTCATATATTAATTGCTTAGGTTGTACTTTGATATGGTTTCTGGTGAGTGGCGCATACAATAAGTTTATCTAAATGAAGAATAATGAATCTTATTGTTAATTGTCAACGCTAATTACCTGGTGAAGTCGATCTTCCTCGTGATCGGAGCCCGGGGCGGCGCCGCGAAGTTGAACCAGACGATCTTGAACTCTATGACGCAGGACGACGTGTTGGCGTCATCCTTGGCCTTGACCAGTATTCCCGCTGCCGTGCTGCCTTCACCGTCCGCTGCGGTCGTGGGGGGAGGGGCCTCGGAGGGGGCGGGCTTGGGGGCCGGCTTCAGGAAGGGGTCGCTCACCCCCGGCTTGGGCAGCTTGGAGGTGGAGGGCTGGGGGGCAGTCGAGATGTCGCCTGGGGAGTTGAAGACAAGTCGTGAGCAGCGAGTCTCACAGATGGACAGTGATAATATAACTAGGGGTCCAGGAAAATAGTTTTATAAAAATTGTAAATGAGTTTTATGAAATGCCAAAATAGTTTTATGGCTATTTTAACCCTTTACATATAAATGCACATAGAAATTTGGCTTATTTTCTGGATTTTTTTAAACTTTGTCGAACGCAAACATAATAAAATATAGTGGAAATAGCTTAATTTCATGAAATAAGCATGAAAAGAACAGAAAAAGTGTTATATCACTTTGTGACATGAAATCATAAAAATCGTTTTATGTAGCATTATATAGCACTTCAGAATTTGATAAAATTGGTGTCAAACTTCATCCAAAACACTAAGCATAAGCAATTATTTGTTTTATTCATTTCTATTAAAAGTAGTTTTATGGAAAAACGCTAATTCCCTGGACCCCTAACTATAACATCTAACACACAACTTGTATTTGAACTAGGGAGGTCAATACCAGAAATTGTTTGTGTCCAGCTTGTGGGTATTTATTTGCCAAGCTATCTTGTTCTAGATGAAAATTTAATCAGGGATTGGCTTGCAATTGAGTAAATATACAGTAAGTAAAACATAAACCGCGTACCTAGTTTGTCTTGTACACCGTGGAAGAAACCCATGTCTTGAACCGTGCAGATATATATATGCATGTACTCACTAATATTGGGCGAGTTCCCCTGCTGTTCCACGATCACCACCTCGTCCTTGGAGCGGACAGAGTCGTAGTTCCTCTCCGTATCTTGCGGAAGGATGTCGTCGTTGTTCTCGTTGTCACCCTTTTCAAACTTGGAGCGCTTGACTATCTTGAGCGAGACGCCTTCTAGGCCGGACTCGAACATGATGAAGCCGAGCTTGTCTTCGCTGCTCGCCTTCGTCGCGTCTTCAGATGCGTGGTGGGGCTGGAATACAACGGGCAAGTGAGTAGGCATAACTATTAATTACACTCTTTTCTGCATTTCATAGAATACGAGGTTTCTTAATTGAAAGTTGTGCAACCCTAAAAGAGCGCATTGAAGAAAGCCCAAGGGCAAGGACAGAAAAAGAACATGAATGACCTCTATTGGTTATTAAAACACACAATGTCATAAGAAGGCCCATGTCAAGGCATGCATAAAAGAATAAGTGAGTAGAACTATGTTTTTATTTTATGTGCAAAGATTTATTCTAAACTAGGGAAACGCCAAAGTCGTTGTTGGACGAGTGAGTGAGCCATGTGTTGAGTACCCGGGAACATTTGCATTTAAGTTTGATGATAATTATTATACATGTATAATTAATAGGGTTTTGAGTTTAGTTGGTATACGGGCGCGTCAACTGTAAGGCCATAATGCGCCACTCTAGCCTACGATAGGCTAGGTAGGCCTTAGGTATATGAGGAGGAAAGGGAACGTTACCGGGTACTCAACACATGGCTCACTCACTCGTTTTACGACTTTAGCGTTTCCCTAGTATAATCATTGAACAAACATTTGTGGTCACAGACACTTGATCAACAGATACACCCCAGGCTAAATGGAACGGCCAGCTAGTGTACGACTCCTACACTTGTATAGATACTGCCTCCAGCGTCAATGAAAAATTAAAGACAATTTCAGCTTAGGGAGGCAAACAGAGAAAATGGTTTTTAGTTTTGGTTTCAGGGCGCGTCAACCGTTCGGTTATGATGCTCCACTCTAAGGGATTTAGGGAGGAAAATCCTATGCTGGTCAGAACCAGCCACGAGTAGGTGAAAGAAAAGGGGGTTCTCACGTCGTGGTCGTCATCGTCTTTGGCATCGTTCGTGTTATCATGGTCATCGTCGTCAAGGGGGTTGTCAGGGAAGGGGTAGAGGTCCCCGACGACGACTGCCAGAGGTCGCATCTTTTCGGGGAGTATATATACTTCTCTTTTGTACTTACCAGCTGATGTTTGCGAGATGAGATACGATATGCAGAGCAATGCTCTGTGCCAAATGCACGACCATATGGTTTAGGCCTACGTAAAGCGTACACATATCTCACATTCATGACGTAGGTTAGAATAAAGTAGGTGGTCTAGTCTACGATTTTAATTATACCTTTATATGGCGTAGTACTGCGTGTATACTGTATAGGGTCTACTGCGGTATTGCACTGTATCTTGTGGATGGTCAATTGGTCATCATTATTAATTAATTGATGAATTTAAACAAGAATAATGACATAACCTTTAGAGAATGACATACCGTGTTGACAACAAAAACATACGAAAAATCACCGACTGATAGCGACTATATCTGAATTGTTTTTTTATATCGTAGGCTGTGGCCTATTTTTCATATGAAAATTCTAAACAAATGCTACCGATATTTTTAAAAATCCCATTTTATTTATTGTAGGTTTAAATCGAAATGGATTGCGCTCATTTTGTTAGCAGTTCTCAGTTACCTGGTCACGGATGTCTGTTTAAAATTTCAGCTCAATCTATTTAGCCGTTCGGCCGTATGAGCCTGGACAGACAGACATTGGACAATGCTCACGGCCAAGGCCCGATCGAGTAGAGCATAACAGAATCCTCATTCGCTTTGCTCACTCGTCTAATAAAAATAAAATATAATACAATATAATAAATCCGTTCAAAAAAAAGCATCAATGTAGGCCTACTTTTTATGATAATCAAAACACAACTGTCACATCTACTGAATTAATTAGGCCTACTATACTTTGGATGCTGCTGCTTATGATTTATATCACACGTTTATTTAATTCAGGCAGCACCATTTAAAATGAACAATGTTAGCATCACTTAAAAAAGTTTATGTTGAAAACTAGCCTACATGAATTTACAAAATTTTGAAAAATGTAAAAGCAATGTCCTTTGGAAAGACATTGTTTGGGTATACTTAACTCTTATCTAAAGTAACTTTGGGTTCACGTCCTGCAGTTTTAGAACCGGTTCTTAAATGTTTCTTAACAACGAACATGATTCCGAAGGCTACTCACCACATCGACAGGTGGTTCTGGTGGTTGAAGGTAGAAGTCGACGCCCCTCAGTGGCGACGTGACCCGGGCGCAAGTGAACAACACTTTAGAGTAGTGGGTGGGTATCGCGGTGATGACAGCGTCTTTCAGGATCGAGCTCTCGTTGCGTAGCCGGCGCAGCTGCGCGTGGATCTTGTCTGGGGACAAAACACACATTAAGATCATTCATGAGTGACTATACAAGGTAAGCCGGTCTCTACACCGGGAAGTAAACAAAGAAGCGAAGAAGTGTAATGACACCATACCTCAAAGATGGCAATGTTGTGAAATGAAAACTATCGTTCATCTGATATTCACTACATTCTGCTTAATGATGATATTTTTTATACAGTCCACAAATTCTAAATCAGCTCAACTAAAGAACAAAACTGGGTTTGCAGGACTTCTGTAGATTTACATCATAGTACGGTATACTAATTATTATCGTGAACTTCTTAAAGACATTTTCACACTTTCTGTCCTCGAGCTCTAGTTTTATGGAAAGATTATTTCTTTTTTGCTTAATCTTTGCTGTGTAAAAAACTACAAGATGGCACTATTTCTAAGCAACTACATTTTAGATCTTATCTCCCATCCACCAACCCTATTATTTAAATCGTACCAGCGAGAGGAATTAATTTAATTAATTCAATGAAATTTACAGAAAATAATAATTTGTAAAACACATTGAATTTATACACAAACATTTTACAAAATAGTTTTTCATTTCACTGCTCATTATCCCACACAGCTTGAAGCCGAGACTTACTGATGCTGAGGACGACGATGGTCTCCTCCTGTTGTTTCTCCGAAGTCTCGATGTACACCGGCTCCCCGCCGATAGTGTCGGCCATCGTTGTGCTCTGAGGTCCTAGCGGCGAGGGCTTCAGCTTCCCGCTTCCCTTCTTCTGACCCGAGGGTAGCACGGCCGGCCGGTGGAACGTCTCCACCACCTCTTTGGCCTGGAACCACGTGGAGCGTTGTTTAGACATATTACTCTTAAAACATGCATATTGGTTTAAATAATTCATGCAAACTTAAGTGTGCTTACATTAAATTACGATATACTTTTATGTTATATAAGAGACATTGAATAGATAAGAGTACCAACATGATAGAGAAACACAAAATACAGGAACAAACACAGAAACTACATTAAAAACGTTTTCACTCCACGTGACCTTCCCCAGTGAATGAAGAGTTACTGTATTGCAGTTTCTGTGTTATAAGTATCTCTATTGCGGCCTCTGCCTACCTACTCTACATCAGGTAAGCTGTTGGTCCCCCATCTTGTTAAGCACTCTCATGATCCAGTCTTTTGGCATTCTTTGCTAAACAAACTTTTGTATTAAATTATTAAGGGGTGACGAGGATCGACAAAATGTGCACCAATGGTAAACGATCCTTGTGTGTTGTCACCCTTTGCCACTTGCGAAGAATAATGTTAAAACAAGTTCTGGTGTAAAAAAATTGTAATCAGTGGGTTGGATTGCCTCTGGGAAATGCAGAGTGACATTCCCAACTGAGTGAAGAGTAACGAAAGCAAGCTCGTGTTAAGTTACCTGCTTGGCTCGATGGAAACGAGCTGTGATGCCATCGAAACAGACGGCAAACAATGAGACACACGTGAGATCTCGGATGTTGTCCAGAGCGGAGAAAGATATGATCTCCTCGACTACAGACGCTTGCAGCAGCGTGATGTTCACCTGTAGGAAGACAACTTGATGTTAGTTAAACACGTAGCCAGCTCAATACTAGCAGTACACAATTAGGGGGGATTAATGAGGGGGATAACTGGCCATATTTATTTCACATTTTGATTCAATCCACAGACCTTTACATGGTATGGATGTACGATCTCCTCAGAGAGAGTGCATAAGTATCATAGTAAAAAATGATCACATCAAACCATTTAAGTTTTTTACAAACAAATGTCGATGTATAGGCCGACATTTTCATAAGTTGCTAACATTTGATATCTACACAGTTAGGCTAAAACGTTAAAACAATGAAATATGAAATAGCCTATATTCGTCGCTCGAAAATGTCCCAAGCAATTGATTTTAACTATAACAAAATAAAAAAATATTTATTTTGTTATTAATTCTTGCCTGTAGCAACAGTTATTTATTAATATCCTAAAAGAACTATCTTGATACGAGACAAATAATTAATGATTTAGTGAGTGCAACTGACCTTGGCAATGACCAGCGTGCCTTGCACCTGCGTGGCTATGGACTCCTGATAGACCTCGTTGCCGGGCTGCAGCTGAGCGGCCTGCGTGACGCTGCTGATGCGCTCGGCGGTGCTGCGCTTGCTGCTCGCTTGGAACTGGCTCAGGTACGAGAGGGACTGGTCCCGCTTCAAGATGTTGGCCGCCTCCACTTGACCGATACACCCCAGGTGGAGGTGGTTGATCACCGTCAGGGGGTGGAGGGAGGCGAGGGTGGGGGTCACCGCGTCGATAAACCTGAACGAACACAAGACAAACATAGTTTAACTACAAATAAAATAACATTTCCCAGTAGGCCCATTTTTTCCAAAACTCATGTTAAAGAGATACAATTTCTATATAATTTTAAATTTGTGCACACTACCATTGTTTTCACATGAGACAAAGAACCAAAATCAATCATAAATGTAAGTTTCCAGCAATCTAAAACATCGCTAAATAAATCTAACACAGGCAGTCGTGCTACCTGTTTGTAAAACAAATAAACACCATACAGGATAACAATAGAACTTATGAACCATAAGAATCAAAACTCAAATGTATAATATAGGAAGAGCAAGAGAGTAGGCTACCTGAATGCTTGAGCATGACGTAGCAGGTGCGAATAAACAAGTACTGAAGAAAAGTTAAGTTAATGCAGTACTATTTGCATATACCATAGTTCTTTTTTTTTATCCAACACCAGAAACATGTTATACACATTGTTCTCCACAGAGCGGCTTACGGTCACAATGCAAGATCGTTTTCTATCGGGGGCACACTTTGGCAATCTGCTTCACCCCCTTTGCCAACAGCACGTGGTGTTCCCAAGCGGTCACCCACTCAAGTACCGACCCTGCCCTATGTTGCTTAACTTCAGTGATCGGTTCCAACAAAAGTTTGAAATTGTTTTCCCAACATAACAACACTGTCTCAACTCTATTCACGCCAGCTCAGCATGGATGTAGCACACAGAGGATGTCTGTGAACTAGCACAGATAATTCTTACTTGTGTTGGCTACACATAGTTCTCTTCCAAACATAAAATGCGTAGGGCTGTGCGAGCCTAGAATTTTTAAGTCGAGCCGAGCCGAGCCGAGTATGAAAAAAAAGCTTGATTTTCGAGCCGAGCCGAGCTTTTTCAAAATGCCGGCCTACCTGCTTGGTTGTGACTACATCCTGCAATAGGTCTTCTGCTGGATCGTCTACAATCTCAACTTGAACGTTCATACTTGCTTGTGCTTGTAAACCACGGCGCGGCAGTGAAATTCAAATCTCGTTTCTCACGACGCAAGCTCTACGTACTGCTCAACACAGTCTAGTAGCATCTCTCTTCTCTCTCGCTCCCACCGGCCGGCCGACCGCTAGGGCTAGGCGGCCAATTGCATTGACTGTTTGAGTGCTAGCGTAGACTCAGCAGGCTACAGCAGGTTGAAGGCCTACTCGTCGGCCGTCACATTGACTGTTGGTGTTGAGTGAACCAAGAAGACGCCGCATTCTTCTGCAAAAGTCTTTGTTGTCAAGACTATGAAAATGAGCAAACTGCGTGTTTTTGCAAGCTCGGCTCAAATAAATCACGCCTAAAGCCAAGCTTGGCTTGGCTAGAATATATCGAGCCTAAAACCAAGCTCGGCTCGGCGCGAGCTCAAAAATGAAGCTTGACAAAGCTTGAAAAATCGAGTACTCGCACAGCCCTAAAAAATGCAACATTCCTTCTACAGCGCATTAATACTACCCCCACCACTACCACTTGATGACAAGACAATCTGCATTCTTTGATTGAAGCTAGAAGCCTATGGCAAATCACAAATCCGATATTGTTTATTTAACTTGTACAACATAAAATCCACTATGATGAACTAAAAATTCAATTTCTAATAATCCCCGGGAATTCAAGATTAAACTAAAAAAATGTGAGATATTGGCTAAGCCCAATCGCAGTCACCAATAGCAATTATTGTTTAAGGAGTCTATTGGTTGCACTATGCATTCAAGTTCCATGTCTCCAAAGTTTTGTTATAGCCTACCTACTGTAGGCGCTCCATGCTAAGAAAGCAGATGTGCGCGCTTTTGACGGACCAATCAGCGATCGTTATTTGAAATTGGGGCCTGCTGAATGGCTACAATTCACCCATTAAAAGTGCGCGCAACTGCTTTCTTGGCGTGGAGCACCTATGTTGACTATTGGGTGCACCGACTTACCTCTGCAGTGACTCGAGTACTAGCGGGCTGACCATGATGTCTATGTCTCCCTTCAGTTTGATGATGATGGTAGTGCGAGTCCCAGACTCGGTCTGCGTAGCTAGAAGCTCCTCTTCACATCCTGCAACAGGTTTAGCCCACGCTTTATTCAACTGTGCAAGGCTATGAACCATTTACAATAACCACACTCAATAATGATTGTGTTGCTCAAATGGAAGATAAATAAATTGAATTTAAATCAAATATCACAATAATGAAATACGGAGATGTACAAATATGCCTCGAGATATCAGTATTCAATGTTTATCAAGTAGCATTGCATGCGGAAATAATTATATTGCATTTTGTGTTAATGTTGCAGTAGAATTTAAATTCTACTGGTGAGAAAATCTTCTTTAAAATATACACAATGATAAATTGTATGTATTGTAATTAATATATCACCAATTTAACATGTTTTGAGCTCAAACAGCTAGTTCAGAAAACCTACTGCTCACACCTAATTAACTTTTGAATTTGCACTTCACCTTTAAATCTCTCTTTTTATCTTCTGAGAAAAAATTAATTAAGGTTCTTATCAATGAATTTATGTTCAAAATCACATTTAATAATAACCCAAAATTAAAAAGAATGGACGTTTTTCAACTTTTCTTCAAAATCCAAGTCTAAAAATATTTATTCTCAATCTCATGTAGTTTACGTTACCTGTCTCTAGGTCCTGACAGTCCCCTCCTCCCATGAGGTGCGTGCTGTCCCAGGTGTAGGGGTGGGTGGGGGTCTTGGCAGAGGGGGGAGGGGAAGGGTGGTGCTCCCCGCTCGTACGGTCGATCATCTTCAGCGACGTGAAACCTTCCGTCAACGTCTCGAAGCGAGGGGTGTAGCGACCACCTGGAGCAGAACAGTCATTGACAAGGAAACAAACAGAATTAGTGCAACAATTTTTATTTGAATGAGTAAGTAAGGAAAAAGAAACAGCTGGTTACAAATCTTATTCAATTACCTGGCGGAGTAGCTCCTCAAAAACCAAATTTCAATCAAATTTCGTAGAATAAACATCATGTAGACAAAATGTCTGCCAGTGCCAGCTTCTTAATTTAAAAAAATTACAACAGCCTACACAAAAAACATACATTTTGACACAACCAGGTAAATTTTGTTTGTCTTCAATCAACCTTTTGACTAGAGGTAGGTCTTAGCGTATTTCCTAAAATACTTAAACCGGTAATTCCATTCCACCCACACAACCTCATGAAGTACTAAGTTCTCAAAGAGGATGTACTAATATTATGAACAATTGATACTCACGGAAACGTTTTATTTATCTCCTATTTAAAATATATTCAATAACAAGCAACAACAATATGTTCATTTGTGATCTAATTGAATGCTGTTTTAAAATGTATTTAAAGCTGTGAATTCTGGTATTATTTTTGTTTCTCAAGACGCAATCTACAAGCTCACCGATATAAACAAGACGCCCGTCTTCCGAGCGATGGAAGAGCGGAACGGTGAACCCATCACAACCGGACGGCAGGGATGACTGGGCCCAGTTGCTGCAACCGACCTACAACAATGAACAGCACATTAGACCACGTTGCACAAGGCAACCCACAGAGAAGAGTGTGTGAGAGGCACATCACACACCCACAGCAGATAAGATAGGGAGAGTGCTTGTGTAAAGTCTGAAACCAGGGAAATATTCATTACAAATCTAACACAACTATTTACTCTAAGAGAGATAACAGTAGCTATTTTTACATAATCTATATTACCTACCTGAGAAAGATGGCTGACATAGCTAGACATAAGAAGCGGCGAGTCGATGATTGGCTTGTTGACCTGCATGTGTAGATTGACTAGAGTGAGGTCTTCTTGCGAGCTCATTGCAGATATGAACGAGGTGCTTGATATTGAGTGGGTGTCCGACGATTCCATTACCATTCCTTCCAGGGGCTGGAAAACACATACACACATTACAGTCAGCGGCTCATGATCATAGAGTCTGTAAGAGACGAGCTGGGATAGTGGGAGTGATCTACGTTGACTACGCAAGAGCGTGCAATTCTTCAGTCAAGGCTGTCAGCAGTGAGTTGGCTCCAATTATGAACATGGGATTACAACAGGAAGAAATACCACATTCGTACAAGAACTGAGCGTACTAGTACATTTCCGTTAACAGAACCGTATTTACCATGAAAAACATCTTCTTCAATTGTATTGTTGATCAATAGTTATTGACAGTCGATGCTCATCTAGGTTCTAAGAACATTAATTTGTAGGTTGGATGAACAAAATGGAAAGTTGGGTAGAGAAAACAAAATTGTTAATATAGTAAATAAATACAGCACTATTAGTACTGTATAGAACCGAATATAGGCCGACCTTTTTTTCATTATTTTAAGTCTCAAAATCCCTCCTCGGCCTATATGCGAGCATCGGCATTTTGACGCGCCAATTTCAAACACCCAAGTTTCAGCGCCGTGTGACAAGGAAATACGTAAAGTTCACTGCTTGTGTCTGGCGCTGCGCCAACAATACGGCAGGCACGGAGGACGCGACGCTATCTCCAGGCCTTCTGCAGGCCATCTGACGAGTGTAGAATGACGTGGAACAGATAACTGGGCGATATGAACCGGTCTTCTTGGAGATTGCGTCATAGCGCTACGTCATCACGGGCTCCGCGTCAATAGGCCGCGCGGGGAAAACGACCTTGACACTGGCTCCGTGGAAACAGACCGCAGGAATAACGGCGCGTAAAATAAAAATAATTAGTAATTAAAAATTCCTTTTTTAAAATTTCGATGACCAAAGGTAGGGGGTCGGCCTATATTCGGTACTATACGGTATATAGTTTTATGTAAGGGCAAGATGCAATAATATTGGTCTGAAATCACCATATAGTACAAGGCTTATAACCAGGTGGTTAGGGAAGCTTACTCAGAACAGCAGTGGTCTCACAACTACCTAACAATCATGTGACCTTTAATGACGCTCAAGACCATGGTCACATATGCAGCAATAAATGTGCCAGGAGATATTTTATACTAGGAAACCCGTTTTGACTTGTTGTTACGTACACCGCGTGCCTTAAAACTTCTTACATGTCAACTATCTTGAAATACAAAGTTCACTTCTATCGACTTTGTGCCCATTATTACAAATCTATTTAGTTACAAATTTTAATTCGATACGTGGGAACCATTAAAATAATAATAATAATAATCATAATGATCTGAAATTCAGTTCCAACTGGCATTGCATTGAATGGTGGATTCCACAGTTTAGTTATTCAGGGGATGTAAGTATTGAACATTCCAAGCTTGCCAGAATTGGAGTTTATTCCTCTTGGCATCTACACATTTATTCCTTTATTTTATGTCTTGAAATGAAATGATTTCGCATTGTAATCAATAGTGTTCGTCTGGGCAAATGTCCTATCGAAATAAACAAATACTTTAAAGTGCAAGAGGGAAGGGGATATATTTCATGCAACGCTTGTGTGTGCATGAAATACCTGCAACTCTGAAACGTCCTGCAGCCCAGTGAGGCTGTCGTTTAGCCCGAGCAGGTAGCGTGGGCTGGCAGCGCGCTGCTTGTGAGAGCCGTGCGAGAAGCTTCGCCTGCCCTCATCACCCGCCTGGTTGGGTCAACATCACAACACAACGGTCAGAAGAGGGCGGACCGGTACAAATCCACAACCATCGGGACACAATGAGGACCGACCATTTTGTTGGTGGTGACATAAGAACGAATGAAAGCGTAGGTGGCTAAATCAATAAATGTCACGAGCCATAATTTTTTTTTATTTATTTATTTTTTATTTATATTTAGACCATAATTTAAAAAAAATTAGGCCATGTTTGGACGCCATCTTTGATTTGAGGGGTCCCTGGGTAAATTTTCGATTGGCTCCATTTCCTTAAATCATCAGTAGGGTATGTCCAATCATCATGCCAAATTTCATGCTTTTATACAAAAATTGAAGTATTCCGTCGATATCTCCAGGTATGCCGCGTGACTACAACTCTTTAAGGGGCAATGCATTAACTATCACTGAGTAGTCTAAACAAGCAGGCTCACCATGTCTGGCACGTTGGGTGGACTGAACGCGTGCAGGTTGCGATGCTCAGGCGTGTGGATCTCATGGTCGCTGCGATGACTGGACAGACGCGACCGGTCACCTGGACCAGCGTTGGTCACAGACGCAGATCCCTGGAGCAGCGAGTGAGGTCCGGAGGCGACTGGCAGGATGCTCATCTCCGAGGCAAACTTCTTCCTGGAGGGGGAAACAAACATGAACACAGTCAGAGACACGTAAACAATACCAGAACTTCTTAACCGGTCTAAAACAAATCTGTAGAGAAAGTGTGAAATGGGTTTATATTTCGTCATATATTCTTTAATACACCCAAACTTGTACTTGACGTAAAATTTATGTTTAGATCCTAGGTAACAAATTAGTGAAATTACATCTACATTACACCAACTATCATGTTCATTCATCAGACTTATTTAATATCACCGATAAATACTACCTTGTGAGATCTCCTGTAGTCTTTAGTTAAAAACAGGCAAACACTTGCTACTTTTGAATTTTGATTGAAATAAAGTGGTCAATTTTAAATAATTTACATTATTTTTTTGGTTTTGTTTCACCATGTATTTCATTGAAATGTAGCCTAGGTCCCTACTTAAGTTATCTGCTAATGAGAGGTGGTGAATAACAGAAAGAAATGTGTTTATGACAGAAAATAGACGAATATTGTTTTGATTCCCAAAGATTTTTTTTTGTTTGTTTTATGTATAACAATTTGACAGCTAATTTCTGTATTGTTATTTATTACATATTGTGAAAATCAACCACCCCAAACAATATAAGATTCTCTTACTTGTTGGCTATGGCGCTCGTGTCCTGCCGGGAGAGAGTGATCGAGTTACGCAGCGACGACGTCCGGCTGGCAACGATATCCTCGTCTGCCGAGTAGAACGCTTCCGAGTGATTCTCCGAGCTCATTGAGGTGGTTCGCTGTACCTCCGCCATCCGCTGTTCCTCCGTCGGGCTGGAGAGAGAGTGGTGCGACTCAGAGTCGAGCAGCATCTTGGCCTGGTGGGGGAACCACGAGCAGACAATGTTAGACCAATGTCAACTAACAATTGATGTAAACTGTTTTGTTGGTCCCTCAAGCTGATTAAGATAATACTATACCAAATACTAAAATCATCTATATAACAAAGTAACACATCGATCCTTTGAGGTTTGGTGTGGTAACCTCACTCAACTATACCATGATTTAAATTGTTTTCATGCAGATATAGCAAGACAAGTGAACATGTGAACCACTCATTCAAAACAAGAATTTATTTGGAATGAAATTAACGAAATACCTATGTTACTTTGTGCAAATTATAAATATTCACAACTAACTAGCTAATACATTAATTATTTTTTTACAAACACACGTCAATGTTTATTAACCTGAGTGTCGCCGGAGGTCTGGAAGTAGTCGACGGCCAGCTTGGAGTCGCTGAGCGAACACTTGGGCGTCTGTTCCGTCTCCGGCACGCTGAGGATCGACTTGCTTCGCTCCGTGTTGAGTTTAGAGTCGCTGTCTAGCTTGGCGGCCATCAGCGCGGTCAGGCCGTGATCCACCAGGCGCGAGTAGGGGACGTCGCGGAGAGTGCCGGTGGCCGTCCTAGACAATCACAAGGTTCAGACAAAATGCCACTATAAAATCATGTTAATGTTATTGAATTGATACCTGTTCTTGGATATCTAAAAAAATCAAAAAATCATTTTGATATAGGCTAATAAATAATACTAGGAAAACGCTTAAGTCCCGCCGCGTTGTTGGATGAGCGTAATTGGTGTATTGAGCTGCCATGTGTTATGTGAAAAAATCATTACTTAGTTGAAGATTTTTTTAAAACTAATTTTAATTTTTATAAAAAATAAACTTTAATTTATAATTTTTTTTATTAATCGTAATTCTTAAAAAGAAAAAAAAACATAAAATTGCCATTTTCATAAGAAATAATTATTTGATTGCGCTCAAATTTCACACGAATATATTAATTCATCAAATTAAGATTCTGTGAAAAAATCATTGCAATCGGATAGAGCATGTAGGTGTTATAAGTCAAAGAATTGTTTTAAAAAAAAAAGGAAAAAGAAAATTTTGATTGTCATGAGAAATAATTTTTTGATTGCGCTCAAATTTCACACGAATATCTTAATTCATAAAATTATGGTTCTGTGAAAAAATCATAAAAATCGGAGTAAGCATGTAGGTGTTAAAAGTCGAAGAAATTTTTAAAAAATCGAAAAAAATCGTAAAATTGCGATTTTCATGAGAAATAATTTTTCGATTGCCCTAAAAAAAGTGACAGTTCTAAATTCAGAGATTTCGAAGGTCTCCAGAAAATTTCATCGCAATTGGAGTATCGGTGTAGCCGGAATCGGGTTAACAAACAGCCAAAAAGCCAAAAATACAAAAAAAAAAACATTCCAGATTTTTTTCTCCAGTGTAGTGAAATGGAATCTTTGCTTTGCTCATCCAATTCACACTAGGAGAAAGAAAGTCCGGGTAATGTTTTTTTTTTTGTTTTTTTTTTGTCATTTTTGTGTGTCTGTGAACACGATTGGCACAATATCCAATTGTTTTTGGTAGGTTATAAACTCTGAAAAAAGCACATGGGAAAAACCGTTATTTCTATGAATTCTAACTTTTCATTTTTTCAATTTTTACAAAAGGTCTTCATCAAAAACCCTACTGCCATGCTGAAATATGACCGTTGTATAGTTTGTCAAAACGCCTAAATGTTATGAAATATATTAGTAATCATTTAAAC
The DNA here is from genome assembly GCA_024449915.1 of Sweltsa coloradensis. Classification (NCBI taxonomy): domain Eukaryota; kingdom Metazoa; phylum Arthropoda; class Insecta; order Plecoptera; family Chloroperlidae; genus Sweltsa; species Sweltsa coloradensis. The sequence continues at coordinate 21,453 of JAMZAV010002852.1, read as the reverse complement.
TTTATCTATAGATCAGAAAAACTTTTCTTTAAAAAAATCACGCAATGTTTTGCGAATTTTGTTGTGAATGATGAATATCGAAATAAATGATATTTTAAGAACCTTATTTCATGGATTTATATTATTCTTGTAAACGGGTACCAACGAAATCTTATGTTATGAAAATGAACTTTAGCATGTTTGTCATCTCATTTGACGAAATACGACTAATATAAAAAAATTAAAAAGTTTATTTTTTATTTTGAATTTAAAAAAATTTTAAAAAAAGTCCAACTAAGTATGATATGTTTGCACGAGTACAAACAGACAAAAAAACAAAATTAGCTACAATCGCGGGTCGTGACATTAAGCGTTTGCTCCTAGTATCAAGTAGAAAGTAGAAACAACATAATTTTGTTTCTTGTTATGGTAAAATTCTTTTTGGAATTTAAAAATTGATTATGATTATGTAGGCTTAAGTAAAACTACGTAATGGTTATGTTTATCGACCGTCAGATTGTTTTGTTCTGTGTTTACGTTCTGTACGGAATCTACTACAGGTAAAGTTAACTATTATTAATTCAAACTCCATTAATTCACATTTCAGTTAACAAGTAATGGAATCCCAAGAGAAGCTTTGGGTATATGATAAATTGTTAAATTTATTTTCATTGTTAATTTTAATTCAAACCAGGATTTTTAGGGTCTCAAGGAATTTGAATTAAAGGGGCATTACTGTACAACCGGATCACGTCTATAGTATGGCCCCACCTGTTTCCGATGGAAGTGTAGGAGAACCTCCTGCCCAGCGATCGCTTGTCGCTGTAACAGCTGACCGGGCTGGGAGAGGCCGTACTCAGCCTGGAGCCACCGTCTTTAGTGGAGCGTTCTGCCGGGATGGGACTCTCAAACGGCAGACGTTCGTTGCCAACCACCTGCGAAGAGAGAGAGAGAGATAGATGACGTCATCTTCAGTGTTCGTTGCCATTATGCCGTAGGCCTACACAAAGGACTGACTTCCCAATACATGGCGGTGAAAATCTCATACAACTAGACATCGTTGTAGATAAACAAATGGTGTTTGTTAATATAAAGAATAGGCAGCCCTTTCCATCCTGCACAAATAGGCCTTATAATTTGAGGATAATTATTTTACTAAGGAAATGTGAGAATGTAATAATTCACAATTCAGATTGGAAACCGGTCATGACCTGCTAGCTACACACCTTCATAAACTGGGATAACTGACTCAAGCACATGTACACTTTGTGCTACAGAACAGCATACCAGGGAGCACCTACGAAGATGCCCGGTACTTCAAGAAATAAGAGGCGCAATGCCAAAAGATATGGAGGAGGCAGAAAGAGAATCCTATCTCTACTGGGAAACACGGAAACCCATGATGGCCAAATAGGTCAATTGCTGGCATAAGAAGAAGAAGAAGAAGAATAATAAAAAGGGTTGTTTGTAATATAATATTGTACATTTTATTCAAGGTTTAAACTTTAAAGGATGCCTTAGAAAGCATTTCAATACTTGTGATGGAGTAAATGATATATAATTGTGAACCGTTAGGAATTTTAAATGACACAGTGAATCGTTTGCACTAGGCCTAATTGAACTTACAAGTAGGTAAATTTAATGCGCAAACTAATCATATTTAGCAGATGAACAATATTCACTACTTCCATACAAAATGGAACACTGCTTGTCTGGGCCCCGATTCATGTACATTTATCCCGGGTATAAGTGGTATAAGGACGGTATAATGCAGGACATGGCAGGATAAGGCCTGGTTAAGTCTGAGTAACTCTCATCCAATCAGAAATTTTCAATCCAACAACAAGTACAACAAATGTTTTTTCCACTGCATTCCACAGCCATGTAAATCAGCAGATTTGCAAAAGAACACTAAAAATTTGCTCCATCTTTTGTTTTGCATTTTTATTTACTGACAGAAGATTGCGTGAGATCATTAAAAGAAAAGAAAAGGCGTATTATTGCCGTAAATTTTGGAATAGCCTAGGACTATCATGCTATTGTTCATCTGCATAAGGCTTTTAGTAATCAAAACTAGTTATTTGTGCGGGATGTATGTCAAAACAAGGTCGTGCAGGCCTAGGGTTGCCTAGGAGAGGCCAAGGGCTTGTCAAACGTGTTATGTTCGTATTAATTTTATCTAGTCCTATAGCCTAATCGAACTTTAGGCCTACACTGTTGTATTATGAATAATTTTCTACATCTGGGCCTAGGCCCGAGACGGTTTCTGATTTGATTTATGAGAGTTATGAAAACTTTTCTCGTTTTACACATAGACGCAAAATTTAAAATGTCCGCCATCTGTTTACATATTTTCTTATCCCCGTGCGAGGCGGGATAAGTCTTCATGAATTGGATTCGGAGTTATACCGCACTTATACCACCTAACTTTGCTTATACCGGGATAAAAATGTACATGAATCGGGGCCCTGGTGATTAGCACAAAAACGAGCCGAAAGAGTTGAAACCCAATTTAAAAAATTGAAACCATTTTCAATCGAAACCATTTAACAGTTACTTGAAGTTATCTCTAGTATGTAGGGATGACATGGCGGAATCGATTCCTGTCTGCATCGATTCCAAATATTGGAGGAATCGATTTCTCACTAGAAAGTTTGCGCATCGTGTTTTGGGGAGTGACAGAGCAGTGAACCACAAGTCTACTGTCCCTCCCTCTCCAGCCAGATGCCGATCATACACAAAAGCAAGCAGTACGGTCAACAGACGACGACGCAATGTTGTGAAATACATCGTTCTGTAGTGTACGGCGGGCGTGACACGCCTTCACGGGCTCCGCAGAAAACAACCGAGGAACGGGTTCCGCAAAAAATGTCCACCAAAATAACTGTGCAAACAATAAAAGTTTTTCTTGGGAATCGATTCTAAGGTTACAATGATCAATTCCAACCTTTTTGGAATCGATGTCATCCCTACTCGTATGCAATGAATCCTAACGACGTACCTTGAGACTAGAGTGTTGGTGAGTGTGGGTGTTGGCCCATGGACTGGCTGGGTCCGGCTGTAGAGAGACGTCAAGAGAGCCAGTGTAGGGCGGTGTGTGGAACACCAACTGGCCCTCGTGTAGAATGCTCTGGCCAAACCCAGGGTCCCGACCCGGCTCGTGGATTCTACGGAAGAAACAGGACATGAACAACAATTGGCTTGTTCACGCAAAGCTCCGCGCAGATCGCGCCACTGCACTAACCCCCAAAACCAGAGTCCACTAGATACTTATTCCGAGCTGCTTGTTAGGTATCTAGTGGACCCTGCCCAAAGACCGTGGCGGTGTTTGAAATAAACTATGTATAGCAGGCTCTGCATTGTCAAATCTGTATGCTTCCTAGATTGTTTGTTTACGTATTGTTTTACCATTCCTTCTTTCTTAAATCAATGGTTTTACGTAAGTAGTCGTACGGCCTATTTCAAGTAATTTTATTCAATAGCATATTTTGGTTGTTTAAACTTTTAAACAATGAAAACGTGAACGATAGGAAAATTAATGAGAGCTGAAAGCACATGGATGGCGCCCTTGAAGTCTAAACCTGGGGCCTAGCACTGTTATTGAGATTAGACCTAGGCCTACTTGGAATACGGCTACTAAGGACTAGGGCCTAGGCTTTTCTTCAGCATTAGATGTAGACCTAGGCATATCAATATCATGGTATTATAAATTAGCAAGTATAGGCCTAGGCCCTACTTGCATACGCCTCAGCAAAGCCTAGGGCTTAGTCCTAGCCAATGTTGATTTGTTGACATGAGAGAGGTTACGTAGGCAGGAGGCCAAATAAAGACACATTGTCAGTATATTATGTGTGATTGTATTTATTTGTAGTAATAAACACGACAGTATGCCCTCCTCTCTCCTTACACGAATACACACAGCAATTGGGCATTTTGCTTTCAACATAAAACTATGCAAACTGACAGTAAAAACAGTAGGCTGCTGACAGCTATGAGCAGCCATGACACCCGCAAGTTGGGCTATCACCGCCGTCTACACTCTACATCCGCCTTTACAGGCATCCAGACGGCGGTGGGGGGTTAGTACAATAGCGCAGCGTGGTGAGTAAAAGTCGCAGTGAACAAGCCAATTGATAGCATTTAGATAAAACTGTTTTTGTTTAGGCCTACCTGATTCAATAGTCCCAATATAGTTTGGATTTCAAGGGACCCTAAAAACTTTAATTTGAATCATGTAGCAGAAAATGAATATTGAGTGAAATATTCAATTTTACTATAAAATATAATTAATACAATATATTTTTATACTCGGGGATTTTGAATTTCGATTAGCGGACATTCAAGAATAGCTTTAAGAATTAATAATAATTAATAATTGTGGTGGCCTAACCATTGTTTTGCCTATTACCTTGAGAAGAAAAATTCAAATCCCAACCGATATGTCACCAGTTAGCAAAACTACGGTAGGCTCCAAGAACACAAAATATATGTAGGCCTACAGTACTTATTATAATGTCATACTCATATGATACAGGCAATGTAGGCTAAACTTTAAAATTTGTAATGAAGTAATTCTTTTAGGTATGTGCGAGTCGAGGTTTCGTCAGTCGGGTCGGGTTCAAGTACTGAATGGCTTCGGGTTTTGAGGTCGGGTAGGGAAAAGACTTGCGTTATAAAAAGGCCTACGGATATTTAATTTTACACTTGTGAAGAATCAAACATTATGATTTTCTCTCAAATCATTTTCTGATGTTGGTATTTTTCTGATAACGGCATTTTTATATAAGCTATAAAAATAAAAATTGTCTGGACCGGCGCCTCCACTAATGAAGTACGTAAATCCTGGACCGGCACTTCCACTAATGAAGTACGTAAATCCTGGACCGGCACCTCCACCATTCCCCTAAAATACATATTTTTAAACCCAAAAACCAGGTCCTTTTTTTAACAATCAGGTCAGCCCCCCAATACCCGATCAGACACAAAATTTTGAATACACCAGTAATTGATTTGCCCCCGAATGATGTCAACATTGAAGCGAGTGCGTACCTGAACGCTGCCATGTTAATGCCGTCCTGCAGATCTTGTCGGCTGGGCTTGAAGAACTTGGCTCCGTTACGGTTAGACCCGAAGAAAGCGCAACCCCCGATACAACCGCAAGACTTGGCGCTGGTCGCCACCTCCCCGGGCCACAGGAACCACAGCCGCTTGGTGGTCTCGTCGTGAGTGCGCAGGTACCTAGGACACGGGGCAGCGAGATGGCGGCTTCGATGACGAGTGGGCCGAGCGTTATCGAGCCGACCTCCATCCAAGTATCCATGCCGTCGCCGCTGCTCGACCTGAAACGAGACAACACAAACTGTTACGTCCACTTACGAGTAGGGAAGGTAAAGTTTGGATTATGTGTATCAACATCATGGAAGGGGGAAATCAACAATGATTAGGGTAGGGGTAGGGTGATGTTGTTGTTTATGCCTATGTATAGCAAGTTTCATAGGCCTAGGCCTACTACCAATTCTAAAAATATAGCAAAATTAGTCATAGGCTACAATTACATAGGACAAAATGCTCTTAATGAGCGATCTTTTGTCATAAGTTTTCAACTGCTATTACCAGTTTGACAATTAATATTGATCATAGATCTACTTTAGTTTTTCTGTGCAAAAACAGGATTTTCCATTTTTAGTAATTTGAATTTTTAAATTGATTTTTCTCACATTCTAAATTTTGAATTATCAAGTGCACAGAGTCTGTACCTGTGTCCGTTGTGTGACCGTCCGCTGCCCGTGGTGCCTGTGTTGGTGTTGCTCTGGTTGTGATGGTTGAAATGTCCGCCCGTCGAGATGAACTGCCTCACTCTTATCGCCGGCAACACCCCGGTAACACCCGACTTCACCTGGTGACCGTGCAGGTTGCAAGTTGACAGGCGGATAGGCGACGCCTGGGGGGGAACAAAGATTTACTGTAGCTTAAAGAAGTTCTGTACAACTACAAACCAGAATATTAGAAATCCTACTCTAAACAAGGATTTGTCTATCTTTGCATTCAGCCTATACCACACCTTTATGCAGTTTAGTTTATTGATTCCTCCAATAATAATAATCATCATAACTCAGTTCCATCTATGTCGGGTTGAGTGGTGGTTTTCCACCATTATCTAGGGCATGAAACTGTAGATACTAAGCTTGCCAGACAGAGTGTTTCTTCCTCATCATCTAACTCTTTCCTCTCCACCAATTTACTCCACTCTCTTCTGTCCTCGCACAGCTTTACTCTTGCCACATGCTCCCACACTTCATCTCATTTTCCAAATTCCAATGTCTTCTTGAATTAATCTTTTCCATTTCTCTCTTGGCCTTCGTATTTAGAGTCTACCCACTCAGTCATATAATTGATTTTCAGTGGGGGACATTAAACCAAAGCAACCAAGCCAACCCTGTAGGTCCCGACGCAATCAACGAGTGAGCGATAACCAACCAAAGATCAATATTTCTTTAATTGGAAATATAGCAATCAGTGGTATGGACAGTGCAAACAACTGCGGATCAATGCCAGAATCAACAAGGCCGATTCAGAAAAACTTTGAATTTATTATGTGCCTCGTTGCTAGGACAGCTCCAAAGTAACCGTTTACAAATTCCTAACCCAAGAACTGATGGACTTAGTCCAAATCAGATATTACAAAACTTCTGCCTAGAGCGGGAATCGAACCCTGGACCTTCTGCATTGGAAGCAGAGATGCTAACCACAAGACCAACGAGCCACACAAATATGACAACTAAAAATAAAGTATCAATACATCCTATCACTAGATCATGATTCATAACACTTTCATTTGCGTGCAATAGAAACTAAGTGCACATTAAGAGGGAATAGGACACAGTTGGCACATAGCTATTGGCTCACCCAGGAAGAATCCGACATATGGAACTTTACATAGTTGTCCATAGTGTGCAAGGACAACCCTACGGTCGTAGATTTTTGATATTCTGTGTTAATCAGCTCCAGACAAATCACAAATATGGCCAATTACAGACTTTTTAACAAAATCCAAAAACGTAAAAATCAATTTATTTTTTAAATTATTTGAAAGCAAATTTTTGAAAAGTTTTATTGTAGAGCCCTGTATTTCTGCTTCCATGACAACTACCCAAAATCTTGTCATCTGTGTGATCAGTCGGCCGAGCAAACAGGAATTTGCTAAAAACGCATGTCCTACATGCTCTTAAGGTCTAGGTACGGTAAGTGGTTGCACTCACCCAAACATGCAGAGCGGTTGAGTTCTCCAGCAGATAGAGATCAATGGTATCGATGGCAAGCCGGTTCATCTTGTACTTTATCTCGTTGGACGAGGGGCACCGATATCGCGTGTCCGGATCCGACTCGGAGCAGGTTAGCGGTGGCAGGTTGTGGTGGCAGAGTTTCTGAACGCCCGGGGCGCGGAGGTGATTCTCGTCGTCCAGGGCTAAGAGCAGGAACGTCTCCAGGCTGGTGATCAGGTGGTGCAGCTGAAAGACAAGAGGATGGTCGTTATTTATTACTGTTATGTATTCACCCTAGGATATAAAGTGGCCGAAACGCCCGCCCATGGTACAACCAGAAGTATCTTCTGCCTGACATCTTGAAATCATATCTGTATTCTGTAGGCTACTGCATTTTCTCTCGTCTGGGCACTCGTGAGGAGTGCACGTTATTAAAGAACATTTACAATACACTAGCATCAAGGCTAGTACACATATTGCTTACAATGGCAAGTAGTGAATGTGCAGTATGTAGTTTCCAATAACTGCAAGTACATACAAAACGATGAACTTCTGTGCAACGTTGAAAGGGTACCATTAAGGTATGTTTAGAGGCATAGACCCGGAGGAACACGAGTCCTACCTTTATTGGTTGTCAAGACACATGATGACTTGAATATGTCAATGTGGGCATAGGATAAGAAGACGTAAGAGACTGTTAAGCCACTGGTGATGTGTTCACTGGTTGGGAAAGAAAGGTAAAGGTGAAAGGCTTAAGTGAACATTTCATCCCAACTAGGTATCTTCACAAACTATACCTTGTTTACCTGAAGTAGGCATGCTATCTCTGGACAGGTTTCCTACCATAATTGTTAAATTGACAAAAATTATATTTAATTCTTTATAAAACCTTAAACAGCCAAAAGGAGAAAGGAGACCAACCTGCGGTGCCGTGAGCTTCCCGCTTAGCTTCCCTAGTTGTCCCTCCAACAGCCAGCCGTACTCCAGCGTGTCTTCATCCAGACTTCTTCCCTCGGTACTAAACATTGCGTGGTCCCGGATCTGAAACAATCACAGAGCTATTTACTGCCCATTTCAAGACTATTGATGTAAACACAGAGGAAAACAATTATTGTCAAGAACATTATAGCTCAGTTTAGAGAGACTACTTTTCAATTTTCATTGTAAACCTTTTGACATGTCATTTATAATTGTATGCTTTAAAAGATAAATAAATATAAACACAGTTTAAATTATTTGTTAATCAACAAATGGCTACATTAAAACTGTGGTTGTGTACTACATTACTTGGACGTTTTCACGCTTTACCCGTCAAATTGTGAATGGCCCCGTTCGTTTTCCACAAGAGCGACGATGGTGATGGTAGGCTATGAGCATGATATTTTGATCGCATAGATTGCTAGCTAGCTTACCTGCAGGCCAGACAGCATCAGGTGTCCCTGCGTTAGGTGACTCTCCTTGTTGGAGCGAACCACCTTATCGGATACGAGCAGGATCGCAGGAGACAGTAAGAGCTGTAGCTTTGTCTCTCTGTCTTGTGATCGCATAGATTGCTAGCTAGCTTACCTGCAGGCCAGACAGCATCAGGTGTCCCTGCGTTAGGTGACTCTCCTTGTTGGAGCGAACCACCTTATCGGACACGAGCAGGATCGCAGGAGACAGTAAGAGCTGCAGCTTTGTCTCTTTGAATTCCTTTTTCATCTCGAAGCCAAAACGTTCGAGTAGGATCATGGGGCACGGAGGGTCGTTCTCTGTGCAGTTCTAGAAGTGAAACATTGAAAACCGTTTAAAAAAATTCTATTTAGTATCTAGCAGCATTTGAACCTTGTTTGGTGGGTGATTTTTTTAAAAGTAAAATACATGGTTTTTACATGGTTCCAAAATCGATTTTTCTAAAAAAAGATTAAAAAAAAAATTGATGTCGAAACAAAAAATCAATGTCAAGTCCCAATCCTTATATTTGAGTCAAACAATACGAAACCACCTGACCTTGTCATGAGTGTTATACTCAAGGTGCCACATATACCTTTAAGTAATTTCCCGAACGTAACTTTTGTGGTCGCTAATGCAGGCTTTTCAGGCAGACACCGGGCGAATGTGCCACCGACTAGAAGGACCGTGGCTTTAAATTCGTAAGTAGGGGTGGGCGAACCTAGGTTTTTGACTTTCGAGCCGAACTTGAACTTTTGAACCAAAAATTTTCGAACTTCGAACTCGAGCCGAACTTTTGAAAATCCATAATTATTCTGTAACGAATAGACATTTATAAAATTATTTAAAAAGTTATAAAAAATTTGAATTTGAATATAAAAACTAAAAATTTAAAAAAAGTTATAAATTTTTTTAATTTAAATATAAAAGCTCAAAATAAAGGCTCCATTTCGTCAAAAAAATTCAATTAATTCAAACTATTTTTTCAAATTTTGCGTATTTTCAAATTTCCCGCCGTTAAGATTCAATAATGTTGGTACTTCGTAGATCAAGAAGCAAAATTTCTAGTTTGTGTTTGTTATGTTGCCGACCCTGCACGACGAGTGTGAATTGTGACGATCGAGCCAATCACAGATGCGCACCGCCTTCTACCAGATAGCTTCGTTGTGACGTCATGGCGTGACAAAACGAGAACTTTTCAAGGCGCTGGAACTTGGAAAATCAGCTGTTAGAAAAATCCAGTATGGCGATCGCTGCTTTGTTGTTTTATTACGCGAACGATGTATTCAATCAGTTTTTGGCGTGTTTTTGGCGTAATTTCAAGACGAAGTTCGTTTAAAGTTCGAAGTTTTGATAAAAACCGAACTCGAGCTTAAAAAGTCGAGCCCGAGCCGAGCCGAACTTCAAAAAAAGCTCGGCTCGGGCTCGAGTTTTCGAACGTTCGCCCACCCCTATTCGTAAGAATAGTTAGATATCTCTGATATTGTCTGACTGATGAGATGTGACACGATCTGATAGGCTAGTTCTCCAGCAGAGAGCGCATCCACTGCCTACCAAGGTCTGTTGATTTGTATCAGCACTGCCATTTATATGAAAGTTTACTCAGAGACCCCAGATAAAAACCTACCTAAGGTGTCTAATGCGCCTTGCGCAGCGGATTCACTCGGTGTCTGTCTTAACTGTGCATTAAGTGACCACAGAAATAGCATTGGGCATTCATGCGTGATATGATACTAGGAAACGCTCATTAGGACGCGTTGATAAGCGAGCACGTGCTATAGCTAGACCCACATTGCACATTTTTTTAAATTTTAAAATTTACAACGTTCGCGTTTCCAGTATTATTTATTATTGCCAAGGTATTTGGGTAAACCCGTGTTTAAATCTTTACTTTAAAATCCACCGCCATCTAGAGGACCTTGACTCCTTGGGAAAACTATTTAAACTCCTTGTTGACAAATAATAGACTGCTTCCTCGAAAGTATTTTGATTACTTCTAGGTGGCAGTGCATTAGAAACTTCTCGCGTCTTTTCGTTGCCATGGCAACGTTACTTTTGTTATAATGTAATTTCCATCTACACTACTTATCGGATCAAAATAAAATTAACATATTCGTGACCGGACGGACATTCTAAATGATTTGGCTATCTCAGATTTTGTCGCCGTTGAGTTTGAAAAAAAAACTTTCGATTAACTTTAATGTAACTTTTTAACTTTTTGAACGATTTTGCCACAAAACTAATGGCATTCAATCGAGAACAAAGCTTGCGGATGGTGAAAATTTCAACTCGATCCGAGCCTCCGTTCGAACGTTATCGCGAGACATACAAACAAAAACAAAAAACAAAAAAAAACAGTGACTATTTTTCCGGCAGAGTCAAATGGAAACGCTCGCTTCGCTCGCTTAATCACCTAAATATACGAAGCACTTGGTTCAACTCAAACCCATTTTCTATGACGGATCTAGGCATAGGTATATATATAAAATTATAGAAACATCATCATCATCATCATTTTCCATCGCCGCTTCCTACTTCTGGCAGGGTCAGCATGTGTTTCGTAACCAAATTCTTCCACTTCTTTCTAACCTCCCACAATGGTGTCTCTGTTACATGCTCCCAGCTCTCTCCTCTAGTATGTTGTACGTATAGAAACATATAAAAGTGAAACTCAGCCAACATCCTCAATTAAATACTCTCATGAACAGTGAACACCCCTGAGCAATGAGTCTACTACGTACCTTGACTAGATGTGCCTGAATGTCGTGCATCGTGATGGAAACGCTGACGTCCAGCGGCCGGTAATCCCTGGGATCGAACTCCCTGCGCTTGGGGTTGTCGTCCCCGTCATCGTCCGCCTGGTCTGACCTGGACGAGTCTTGTTCGGCTACGCTGCTCGCCTGGTTGGGACGGCGACTCTGTTGCATGTCTGTGAACATCTGGTCGTCGCCAAAGATGTTCTCCTGTGAAATAAAAACAATTAAGTAGGTATAACGCGGTTTGTAGACATCAAGGATACTTCAGTGTCGTAATTTTTATTTGATTAACAGCTATGCGGCCATCGCCATCGGTCAATATAAAAATATCTGTGTTGTGTGTACTGGTATTGTGTAAACCTAGTTTGATTTACTATCTTCATCTTCCTTTGCAATAAGTTTTTACAACTGAATAAGATACTTTAAATAAATTAACCATCAATAGACCTACAAAAACAAATCTCATTCTGTTTTTATCGATATAAAATTCCTATCAATTCCATTTATTAAGTAGAGCTGTACTGTACCAGCTCCTAAACTAATTAGACTATCTGTACATTCAAGTGTCATTCATTAAAGTGTGAATGACATAGAGATAGGGTGCCAACAGCTTACCTTAAATGGAGTAGGCGCGCCACAAAAGATAACATAAACACAAATACACAAACAAACAAATAGTAAAGTAAAGTAGTTTATTTATTTGTGTATTTGTGTTTATGTTATCTTTTGCTGCGGGTGCGCCTACTCCATTTAAGGTAAGCTGTTGGCACCCTATCTTTTTGTGTCATTCACATGATCCAGCCTTTTGGCATTCCTTTCAAATACTTCCTATAAAAAATAATATCAAACACCCGGTTCCAACATGAGTCCGGTTGGGGGTGTCTCATCACCAGTTTCTCGGGCTAGAGCTTGCTAGCCACGCTCAGCACATTCTCGTCTTTCCACTTTATAGTTTATACATGTTATGAATTCCAACTATTTTTTGTACAAATAACTTTATTGCATAGTATAAATTGTAGCATTCAATGAACACCAAGTCACAATACTGCCTTAAATGTCTTAAAGTCAACGTGATTTCACTTGAATCGAGTACTAACTAGGTTGTATGTATAGACTAGAGCATAGACTTATAACCATGGAGATTAAACTTTACTTGGATAGGCCCGTCTCTAGTAATGTAAGTAGGCCTACCTTGAGGTGCAAGAAGTTCCTGATGAGCGAGCCGTACAACAGTAGAACGGAGGGACCCATCTCAAGTTCCAGACTGACTTTGTCTGACGGGAGGCTGCTAGGGTCAAACTTGGAGCCGTCCTGGAACAAGCAACACCTCTGATGACACATTCAACAAGTTAACAAGTCAACAACAATGCCTATTACATTTTTAGCAAATAGGCCCTACCTCAGTAAGATTGATACAACCCACCATTTAAAATAGCACTGGCGGCAAGGCGGTAGATTGTGCTGCTACTACCTTGAAGCAGTCACCATGTTTCCTTGGCAGTAGACCGAGTCATAGCAATACTATCTTACAAAGATATCATCTTAATCTTTGGTTGTAGTACCCAGCCACGTTCCATGCAGCATGATAACTCGAGCCTAGCGTACTCACGGTGTGTGTCCACTGTATCCCGGGGGACTTCCTGCAGTGAGGTATCCTGATGGGGGACAGGAGAATCTCCTCCTTCTCCGGAGTGGTGATGTCGGCTTGAGGGGGCGGGCCCAGCGGCGGACAGGGGTGGTACGTGTAGTTGATGCACAGCGCTATGATCTGCACCGACCAGCAGTCCACCCAGCCGTCACTAGCGAGAGAATGGTGGAACAGAGAAAATAGTGTTTTGTAACATTTATTTATTTAGTCTTAGTGTCTTATCCTATTCAGTTATAAAAACTGATTTTGGACAATGATGATACCTAGGAATAGGATTGTACGCTAGGTTTGTCATTAACTAGTACTATGTGACATGCGTTCGATATCATGTTCAATATATCGATTGGTCGTATTTTTAGTAGTGCGATCTAGCAGAACGACTGTACACTACTACGGTGCATGTCACTGCGGCTCAGCTGGTAAAATCATAGTAAAAAACTGCGCAAAATAAACGACATCAAGTTATGAAAATAATTTTTGGTTTGATTAGTTAAAACTTGACCGAACCCAAAAAGTCGGTTAACCACACATCCATAACATACATTGTATGTATTACAATCGAAAGAAATAAAAGAGAGACGACCAACAATAGGTAAGTCCTATCGGAAATGCATCCCTTAATGGCAATTACGAGTACTGGTACAGAGATGGAACGTACCTCTTCATGCACACATTCCTCCACCTTCTAGCGTCCGTCTTCTGCCTCGGTTGCCCATCTCGACCCAGGATCTTAGCGTTGGCGTCGAGAGACAGAAGTACACTGCGACTGGTGCAGACTTCAGGCAGATACAACAGCAAGTCCACGCTCTCTCCCTACAGACACAACCAAGTGATGATGGATTAGAAGGGTCGACACTCAAAGCTACTTTGTACTTTCATTTGAGACCTTCAACAGGTACATGGCGGAGACACAGAGTCCCAGCAGTGCTGACAACTTGTACGTAATGCATGATTCACTCACTTGAAGCCAGAAGCGAAGCGGCAGCGTGGTGGGCAGGAAGTCGCAGAACGGCAGGTCGAAGGAGAGGTCGAACAAATCACCGGAGAACGCAACGTTAACTGGAAACAAAACAAAACAAATAGATGCTCGTATATTAACTAGGCCTACTTAGAAATAAGATAAAGTATAGTATATAAGATAATGTCGGATATGAACATCCCAAGCAACATATACAGATGGACTAAAAATTTCCTGAGCCAGAGGTATATGAGAGTGAGATATGGAAACAAAAGATCAAAATACAGAAAAACCAAGGCAGGAGTTCCCCAGGGAGCAGTCATGAGTCCTACCCTTTTCTTGATCTTCATAAATGACCTAGCTGACTATATTGAAGAGAGAAGTGAGGTCAAAGTAAAGCTGTTTGCAGATGATGTGGTGCTGTGGTACAGTGGTAGAGATAAAGATAAGATGGAAATTGAAATGAATAAAGCCCTTAAAGCTCTGGAAGAATGGACAGAAAAGAATGCAATGATAGTTAACGAAAAGAAGACCGTGTACGACTACCACACTACGGGACGAAGTGTACCAACATTTTTACTCAAGTACAGAACAAACCTGTTACAGAAAGAAGATAACCCAGTATACCTAGGTGTAACTATGGATCAAAAAATGACAATGACCAAGCATATTGAAAAAATGCAAGCAGCAGGAAGGAAGCGATTAAACCTGTTAAAAAGAGTTGCGGGTGTTACCTGGGGGGCAACAGAAAAACACATTATCTACAACATATAAAACCTATGTGAGACCACTGCTTGAATATGGTAATGCAATCATAACAAAAGCCCCTAAAATGCACTACAATCTCTAAATAGGGTCCAAAATTCTGCACTCAGAATAGTTACTGGAGGTGTTAAAACCACACCTATAGTAGCTATGGAAGCAAAGGCCAATATTCCACCCCTAGAGGCCAGACAAAATGAAGCTGCAGGGATCCTATATGAAAAACTGGTAAGACTGGATCAGAACTACTGGGATAAAGAACCATGTGAAAAACATAAAACCCATGTAACATTCATAACGAAGGCACGACAAATAAATGAGCATTTAATTGGGAATGAGGCAATTAACAATAGACAAGACCTCCTACCACCAAACATAAATGTTGCATTGTTAGAAATCCCACATGCATTGACAATACCTGACATCGACGGTAAGAAAAACAACCACTCATTGGTTCAACTAAAGAAATTGACATTGGCATACATTCGCCAGAAATACCTCGAAAATGAATGGCTACATCTGTATACAGATGGATCAGCATCCCCAGGGGAAGGAAATGCAGGCAAGAATTTGAGACTTCCTACCCAGCTGGTGCTAATGGAAGCAATTATGATGGAGAAATCCGAGCAATAGTTGAAGTACTATTGAAACTAACAAAATTTGAAAACCGGAAAATTGTGATCCTATCCGACTCCAAGACTGCCATTGCAGCCATTGCAAATAGGGAGGAACAGAACCCGAAATTAGACAATGTAAACTACAGATTCTACGACTCATGAATGATGGGAACAAAATTGTGCTACAATGGATACCGGCCCACTGTGGCATATATGTAGAGGTACGTGTATTTCGCTACCGACGATAAAACCGAAATTTGTGTAAATCATTTAATTTCACAAAATGAGCATCAATTGATCAAATCTAGAACAGAAAATGCAAAAATTGAATCACCGCCAAACAGCGAAATATGTGTAAATTACATAATAACACCGAAATTTACAAAAATCGTGTTTTTAATGACGAAAAGCACTAAAAATGGAAAGCGTTGTTAAATTACGGTGTAATTTCAATATTGTATGCAGTACAGAATCAAGAAAAGGTGTTATAAAATAACTAGGCCTATCAGATATTATGAATTTAGTCTTAGTAACTAGAACCAGTCTGTTTATAAGTACATTCAAACTGTTTGATACAGTAGAACCTCGTTAATTCGAAAATCAAGGGACCTCAAAATTGCCAATTCGAATTATCCAAATTCGAATTATCTATCCATACAAATTTATAAATTTTCATTTTTTTTTTTTTTTTTTTTTTTTTTTTTAATTCCATTTTTATGTTTTTCTTTGCCTTATGCTTTTAAAAAAATAGTGGGGGACAAGACTTATTAAAATAAATTGTTAATACATTGAGTCTTTATTGTCTGCTACGTAAATAGTATGTAAACAAAGGCCCTGATACTTACCTTCCTATGACATGGAAATAAGCAATCAATTGATTCCACTCCATACACTCGACTGAACCTGCAATACCTCGTCAAAAAACGCTTTGATTACATAAGATTGTAACAGAGCACTCAAGTGGTTCATTCATAAATTACGTATGTCGAGCCAGTGGGAGGACGGGCTGGTCTGGCTCTGCACGGACCGACGCGGCGGCTGAGCACGGACAGTGCTGATAGCTGTGATGATCGGGTGGGAGGGGAGGGGGGGGGGGGGGGAGAGGCCAGGCTAGGGCCAGGCTGACAAGACGAGACGTTATTATAACTTACACTTCCACTTTTTAATAGGTGGTTAGAAGAAAATATTTATGTTAACATTGGACCAGTTACAAACTTACAATAATATTATAAGACATCCTGAACTATGAGAAATGTTGATCATTTATGGAATATTATATGATTTGGAAAAGTGACAACTTTGATAATAAAGCTTGAAAATGTCACTTGTTTACCATTTTGTTGGACAATGTGTAGGCCGGGCTACATTTTAACACTTTGTAAAAAAGTCGCCGATCTTAGATTGCTTAAAAACGGGGGCGTATTTTTCCACTGCATACAAGGAAAGTTTTTCAAATGACGCATTGCAAGTCTATAGGTATGTTGCCGGGTCGACGAAATCAATTGATGGATCTGTTTGAATAGCTTTTAGAGCCTCTTCTTTCGGAGGAGGCAACACTTCTTCATCATCATCTTCGCCATCCGAATCACTACTTTCCACTTCAACACTGCAGCTCGGCTTGTCGGAGATAGGCGTAGGCTCGTAAACAGCCGAAGTTAACACGTCGTTATCAAAGTTAGTGAAGTAATCTAAGCTGACACCTTTCATCAGGAGAAGATAATCGGCGTCGTTAACATCAAACTCCGAATCATCATCCGAAAAATCGCCGTCCCCAACTTGGCCGTCCCCATCATCGACTTCCCAAACACCGCCGTTCCCAAAATCAATTTCCTCAACTTCGCCGTCTCCAACGTCGCCGTCCCTATCATCGACTTCCCAGACATCGCCCTCCCCGACATCTAGTTCCCATACACTGTGGTTCCTAACGTCAACGTCCTCGAGATCGGCGTCTTCAGAATCATCTAGGTCTGGGATAGGCTCCGGCGCTATTGGGGGTTTGAAACAATTCCCCCCTTCTTAAAACAATTGGCAATTGTTTTTGGGGTTACTTTTCCCCATGAAATGGCGATGGCTCTAATAGCGTCAAGCACTGTCCACTTTTTAATTTCATCAACTGTGCGACCAATCTTTATTTGTCTGGTATATGATCGCAAAAGTTGCCGGCGGAAATGATGTTTTAGATTTTGAATGATGCCTTGATCTAAAGGCTGGAGTACGCTGGGGGTATTCGGTGGGGAAAAACAGTATCTCAACATTTGGTGTTGCCAGTTCAGGAATGGGTTTTGCGCTGAACAGTTGTCGAGCGTCAGTAACACGTGCCGGTCTTGACAGGCCATGCGCCTCTGTAACTAATTAGCCAATCACGAAAAACCCTACCTGTCATCCACGCCTTGTTGTTCCAGTCATAAGTGACAGGCAGATCAGATAGTGCCAAGCCTTTGAAACAGCGTGGCTTACCAAACTTGCCTAGAACCAAAGGTTTCATTTTCTCTGAGCCGTCTAAATTCACACAGAGTGCTACGGTCAACCTCTCCTTGCTGCGTTTTGTTCCATGGCATTTCTCCCCTTTTATAGCCAAGGATCTTTCGGGCATCATATTGTAAAAAACAGCGCTCTCGTCCATATTAAATATGTTTTGCGCACTGTATTTGTCAAATATGTGCTGGTGGTCTTCAATCCATGTTGACACTTCATTCTGGTCCACCCTTTGAGCCTCGCCGCAAACCGCAAGGCAGACGATATTGAATCTTTTTTAAATCGATCAGCCACCCACTTGACGCCGCAAAATCATCGATATTTACTTGCAAGGCGATTTCACGGGCTTGTTCCACTAGCCTTGGACCAGATAGTGGTATGTTTGAACTACGCACCTGCGTAAAATACTCGAAGAGTTGTCATTCCAGCTGTTCATGTTTCGCCGGACGTAGCTCTGCCTTTTGCATCCGCTACCACCACACTTGATGAAAGCTTCTTCTATTCTGTCCCTATTTTTATAATTGTAGATAAAGTCGAATTAGGAATTCCGTACTTAACGGCTAACGCACCTTTCTTCTCCTCCTTTTGTCAATGTCTTTTAAAAGTTTAACTTTTTCCGCAATAGTCAGAGTTTTATACTTTTTAGTTGGCGGAGCCATCGCTAAACAACACGCAAAACAAACACTGACGCACTTGTCGACAACAGAGCATTCAACACGTTCACGTCTCGACTTACAGTAGCAGACTAGTGGCAGACTTTAGGCGAACAAACTCAACTTGTAGAATCTATTCTTAGCTCGTAGCGGCGAGGGGAAGTGGGCCTGCGCAGAAGACTAGGGAGTGTGAGGGGAGGTGCGGGCGGGCAGGGAGCCAGCTGGCCGGGCGGCATTCCAGCTAGACACAGTACAGAACGATGCAGGCAATATCTACACGGCGGCAAAGCTTTGACGGCGGTTTGCTGTCTTTGTGATTTCGCGATTGCTTAAAACTGTTTCGA
Organism: Sweltsa coloradensis; assembly: GCA_024449915.1. Classification (NCBI taxonomy): domain Eukaryota; kingdom Metazoa; phylum Arthropoda; class Insecta; order Plecoptera; family Chloroperlidae; genus Sweltsa; species Sweltsa coloradensis. Next base: position 2,568 of record JAMZAV010002852.1, on the reverse strand, counting down.
ATTATCAGTCAAATTATAATGGATATTTAATGACGGGGAAAATTATTTGTTCGAATTACACGTTATCGAAATTTCGATTTAAACACATCCTTTAACATGTATGTTCCCATACTATTGGCCGGGAAACTGAGTTATTCTACGAATTACACAACTTTTCGAATTATGGGTGCTCGAATTAAGGGGGTTTTAAAACTGTATGTGGCTAGAATAATACGACAGTCGCGAACAAATAATTACATGCATATAAATTTGTAAATATAGATAAAACCGTTGAAATAGAGCTTTAAACCAATAAAACCGAAATCTCCAATTTTAAAAACAAAATTTACTACAAAATAAAACCACTTTCACGGACCTCTACATATAAGGTAATGAGAAGGCCGACTACCTAGCCAAACAAGGTAGCAAAAAACAACAAGAAAGTAAAAAACTGTCACATAAATCTCTCAAATCTCACCTGCATGCGTCGACAGACAAAGCAGTCCGTAAGGAATGGCAAGAGAGGGGGCAGAATAAACTGTGGGAAGATTACACTAGAATGAGGCCGACTGGTAAACGTAAGTGCTACAGTAGAAAAATAGAGACAGCTCAATTTCGGCTTCAAACAGGACACGACCTACTCGGAAAGCACCTCCATAGATTTGGAATTTTTGAATCTAGTGTCTGTCGGATGTGTGGAGCTGGGGAACAAGACAGGAAACATCTTTTTCAATGTACATATATAAAGCTTGAACGCGACAAAATGCCAAATGGCATGGATCGGAGCGAACAGGAGTCCTATCTCTACTGGCTAACTAGAAAACACATGATGACATGAATAATGTCAATTGTTGGCATATGAAAAGAAGAAGAAGATAGTATATAAGATATAAGTATAGATATAAGTACAAAATTGTATGTGGCGGCCACTTTTGATTTTTCGAAATTGATCTTTGGATTTGATATGAGGTTTATTGAGTTTACCTACGGCCCGGAGAGCTTACCTCGGGACACCGTGCCAAATGATCAAACAGTGCTCATTGTTTTCATGCAAGAATTTGGCACGTTGTGGGTGAAGAAGTTGCACGTCCGGCCCACTACAATGACCTACAAGTCAGGACTACGTAAACCCCTGGAATGGTGGCAGGAGGCCCCAGAGCAAAGACGACTTTCACGAACGCCACTGGCTATCATTTTGGATAGCAAGGAAGAAAAATGATTGAAGAATCAAGCTTTCGGCATAGGAGAAAAAAAAACTTAGATATACTACTTTTGTGATTGAAGTCATCACTAGGCTAGGCCAACCCAACCCGTTTACCCACCATGTTTTTTCTTGTTGTGAGTAAAAAATCTGTTTTGTGCATTCTGCTGCTCTAGAATGCACAGATTGCCAGTTGCCACCAAACATGACCTTAAGGGCAAAAAAATTCCGGGGGCCTTCGCGGACCAATGTTTACTGATCGCCCCTACATAAATTGCTTCTTGCCCCAGGGGGGTAGGTGCAAAGTAGGTGGTATGGAAAATATCTGGCATCGGTCATAATGAAACCTTCAAGCTGTCACTGATCACTACTGTTACGGTATGATACAGTAGCCCCCTACTAATGAACAATATTTTCTTTGAAGGCATGTATAATATTAATATTATTCTTGTATTTTCAATCATAAGTGTGTTGGGATAGCATCCAACAGCATGTGCTTGTGAAGAAAAGTGAAACATTTATTTGAGAGATGCTTCTATCTACGTACTTATAACAATTTTCAGAATCAACTAGGCTATATTGCACGGAAAGCATTATGGGAGAAAAGGAGTTTACAAGCTGAATGTCATAATATGCTCGGGGGAGTGACGAACTGCAATGACTGTGTGGGAGACATACCTAGTAAGTGAAACCTCTATGCATCGTTTTTCAGGGGAGTACTTGAAAAAAACTATGGATCCGGAAAAACTATCGATCAAATAGAAAATAACAATAAAGCTTATTATGGGAGTGCATAAAAAACACTATAGATGCAGGAAAACAGTAGTTTGAGAAACTATGGATAGAGGTTTCACTGTACCTACATCACTATCACACACCCGAGAATATGGTGTTTAGCATGGTAACACCCTTTTTCTTATTTATGCTTCATGCGCAATAGAGAGGGCGTTGGAAAATTTAAAAATAGACTTGTGACAAGCCCAATCTTACTTGTTACTAAATTTATGTGCAACACTCTTGGAAAAACAATGTCACTCACACCGAAAGATGCATAAAATGTGGGGGAAAAAATCATGTTTCCACCTGCAACAAAGCGGATTTAAAGGTTTACTGAAAATTGAATATCATACAAACATACCATGTATTGGGCCGAATATAAGCCGACCCTGAATATAGTCTGACCCCCTAACTTTGGTACTCGAAATTTAAAAAAAGGAATATTTAATGAAATATTTTATTTTACGCGCTGTTATTCCTGCGGTTTATTTCCGCGAAGCCCGTGATGACGTAGCGCTATCTCTACACGGACTGGTTCGTATCGCCCAGTCAGCTGTTCTGCATCAATTTATTTCAGAGGCCCGGAAAAACCCATGCAGATAGGGGCCCCC